>PVKN010044775.1:0-10023 GCA_004027915.1 Capromys pilorides
GTCTACTGCAGGAGACTTTCCCTGTAATTCACATTTATATCTGCATCCATGGCACACGGTCCACATACATGCACTGTCAATGAAGAGTAAGTAAGGTTAGATGGGATGCCACTCTATCTAATGCCCATGTGTTCTGGACTACCTCTGTAGAAATTTCCTGGGTCTCTTCTTATTTCTCCCTCTCTTAGTACTGTGGAAGAAGAACTGGTCCTGGTGTGTTGCCCAAGGTTATGCGAATGAGGCAGGAGGGACCCCATAGCCCAACTGTTTTACCTATGATATTTCCTCCAAGACCTGGTCACTGAAAATCTTTAATGGGTTCTGAGGGAGGAGTGCTCATTTTCCATAGCTGCTTCTTGGTGAGCCGGTGCAATGAGCCAATCTATGTGGAGACCAATAAACCCGCCTTGTCTAGGGCCTGAGGCAGCCTTATGGCTCCCCTGAGGTTTTCTTCATGGGCTGTAGGTGTGGAGGAGGTTTTGTGCTTGACTCAGGCCATCAATCTTAGATTAACAGCTGTCAGACTGAAATAAACAGATTTGGCTAATAGACAAAGTATGGAAGGTCTAAATAATAAGCTTAAGAACAGTATCACTACAGAGCCCATCCAGGAAACTGAACAAGACTCCCGATTCCAGCTAGTTAGCCTGGATGCCCATGCCTCTGACTGGACTCTTGACTGATCTTAGAAGTGTGGTCAGCTATCTTTTGTGCTGTGTCTCTCACTATTTCAGACTAATTGTCAGAAGAGCTCCATTCTTCTTTTAAAATAGAAGTGATCGCTCTCTTCCGGTAGTCAGGAGATCTACTCCTTGATGTCTTTGTATCACCACTGCTACCAGCTACTAAATCTATTTGATTTTGGCACTTTCCAATGCTGTGGGCAATTTTATCCAGCCCATCTCTCAGGTTCTTAGGTGACTTTGATATTAGGAAAGAGGTGTGATTAAATTTAAGATTTTGTGCAAGGTATCACGGCCTATTATCTCTTCTAGAGGTAGTTTTTGAGTTACTCAAGAAGATCCAGGGGAACAAGACAGGAGAAGTCATTTGACAAATCTAGGCAAGGACCTGAAAAGTGAGTTGTAGCCATCAGGAGAGCAGCAAACCTAGCTCCATGGCACACTTAGGGAGATGTATGCATGCAGTCTATTTGCCAGTCTTCACCAGGGGAGGGTGCTCACCATTTTATCTATTTAAGCAAAGAGAGTGGAGATCTGTGAATTGCGGAGGGCACAGGAAAAACACATCCTACAGACCTGGGTAACACTACTTGGAGCTCCAGTTCTTATAAAGGGCCTGCGTGCCATCGCAGAGTTGGTAGGAGTGAAGGTAATGCCGTTGGAGCTGGGGATCACTCCTTCTCTTTCCACCTGAATTTGGACAATGCCCCAGAGCCAATCCTCCTTCCATTATTGAAAGGGAAGAAGAAATGACAATGGCTCAGGAAGTTCCTTAAGGTTCAGGGATGGTAGATCTTGTTAGATTTCATGGCCTGGCCTTCAATAACCTTTTCCTTATGCAAAGGTCCCTTAACTTTTCATACATAAGGACAAGATCTTGTGCATGTGACTGAATCAGAGTGAACTCTCAAAGAGACATGAGTACTAAGGAACCTTTAGCTAACTCAATGTGCTGACAGTCATTCCTGTCAATCTTTTGACTGGAGAACTATGGAGAGGTATGGGATGCAGCTGCCCTTATTTAAAATCAGAAGCTACTGTAGTCAGAATTTGTAAGGACATAGATTTGACCCAGGACACATAACATATAGGATCATTTTACAATATTCACTCAAGAAACCAAATGCAGAAGAGTTCAGGAGAGCTGTCCACACACCAGAGACCCGAAGAATCCGGTTGAGCGCCTGGATCCCATAGCGATGTCCTGCATGAGTCCAGCTGGCGATCTAGAGTCCACAACAATGTATCATGCAAGTCTGTGCCCATAATCTGTGCTGGGAGATCCAAAGGCCAGTGGCACAAGCCAGAAAGTTGGTGTCAACTGGGTGAAGGATCTGTGCCAGAAGGCTGAGAGAGCTGCACTGGAAGCAGGAAGCCACCCTCAAGACAAAAGACCAAAGCTTCTCCTAAGAGAACCACAACCACCCATGAGAATGGGTGAGCTCTTCCCATGAGAATGGCTGAGTTCGTATCAGGAAATCCAGCATGACAAGTTTCTCCAGGAAATCAATAGCACAACATCTTCCCCTCCAGTTCTGCCTTTATTCCTTTGGCAGTGGCCTCAGGGGGCCATCCACAGTCTGAACGACAAGGACTAATTTCAACCGGGGGTTCCAAGTTGACCATTCATTAACCCACCACCAAAAGCAAGGTTTATCTTTGCCTTCTTCCTATTTCCCTGCTGTGCTGTCCACACTTTTCTATTGGAGCTGCTGCTGATACGGATCTGCCCAGAGCAGAGCTCTTATTGTCTTCAACATAGGTAGCTGTCTTCCCCATAACACTGGGTTTACATGTGTGGTGCTTTGCCTGCCATATGCAAGAATCCACACTCTACCCTTTGGATACAACAGAAGGTATCAGTAGCGACCTGCCCTACATGGAAGGCACTGAGTAGAGATCAGGGCTCACTGCGGCCGGAACAGCATGGGATCTACACATCACCAGTGGCCCTTTGGACTCCTCCCTCACGGCAATCATTTGAAGCTCTTGTACAGAACACCCAGGTTCTAAGTCAAGATCTTGAAATGAGACCACTTGAAGAGCTGTTGGAGGGCAGGGATGACTTTGGAGGGCAGCCTGTTAGGCAGCTGAATGTGCCTTGGAATGCCCTAGAAGACAAGGTTCCAGGAGGCTTGATGTGCCTGACAGGGGACACCTGCTACTTTGCTTGGTTGAGTCACTGCCCTCAGGAGATTGATCAGGAGATTGAGGGGCTCCTGAGCATCTCTCACTGGCCCCAGTTGCTGATCAAAAGGCATCTTTATTTCCAGATGGCTGCACGCATACGTGAGAACAGAGAGGTACACTTGGATTCAGTGTGCGTGTTGGCCTCTTGGCACTGGGTACATTGCGAGTTGAGTATAGACAGTGAGTTCTCTTGAGCTTCAATGGGGCATAACCTGTCCTGGGAACGCAGTCTTTTAGGAAAGCACTGCCAACGGGGCGCTGCGTGCAGCTGTTGCTGTCAGTGGCTGTTCCCACTGAGCTGGGGGCCTTGCAGGACTCTGGGCAAGGCTGAGTGGAGGGACCTTGGGCTTAGAACAGTATAAAATGTGAGAGAGACAGCAGGGCTTCAAGAAGTATGGCCTGACATGTAGCGAGACTTTCTCTGGTCATCCACAAATGTCCCTTGAGTTCTACCAGGGTCTTCCCCTGGTATGAGATTAGAAATGAGAACTTCTGCCCCAGGTTGATCTTGCAAGTTTCCTGAATTAAGAGTGGCATGGTGGCTATTGTTCCTAGACAGCTGAGTCGGCCTTGTGTCTGCCCATCTAGGTGTTGGCTAAATAGGAAACTCGCCCATGTTCCTGGCCCGGATGCAGGGGGTACTTCACAGTCACACCCTACTTTACAGCCACCAAGGCACGAAGAGGCCCCTGAGGTCTCAGATCCCTAGTGGCAGGGCCCCTTTGCATGAGGGCCTATTTTGGGGTCTGGAAATCCTCTCAGGGAGCTGCAGTTCATGTTAGGGGTTCTCCATCTGATCCCCAGGTTTCCTTGTATATGGGTCTGGCTGTTGCTCTAGAAGGGGCCACCCCTACATGACAGATGCCAGCCATTGCCAAGAAGTCCTCAGCTATTGTTCAGACCCTGGAGGATCCAGCCAGCAAATTTCCTGTGTCTGCCCTCAAATTAAAACATAACTCAGGTGGATCACTTTTTTATTTTTTATTTTTGTGAAATATGGACCTTCTGTGGGGACATCATGTAACAATTTTGCTTTAAGAAATTGAGAATCTTGCTGGTGATTTGACCAATTAACATCTTAGTGGGACTACACATGAGGAGATCATCTATGTAATTTAATAGCCCCCTAATTTAAATTCTAAGTCTCTGTGGTCTTGAACTAAAGCAAGATGGTTCACATACACTTTTGGGTAAAAGAAAAACAAACTATTTGGAGATCTGCCCATTTTAAGACAAACACATATTTGGAGCTAAAGGCTATAGGGACAGAAGTGAAGGTATCTTTGAGACAAAAGGAAAATTAGTGTCTCCTGGGATCTGGGCAAGGACAGTGAGTGGGTTGGCCACCGATGAGTCAATAGGTGCCACTGCCACTGGTGACTCAGGTCTTGTACTAGGTGATGTCCTGTCCACTGGTAACATGGGCATATTGCAAGGAGACAGGTCTGGCTTCAGCCACAGCATAGCCAAAAATGTATGAACAAAGGCCCTTAGCTCCTGATGGCCTTCTCTTTTAATGCACTAGTGCCTTTTGTGATGGGATAGATTAGTGTTCCTCAGCTGAATAATCACTAGAGTGGCCATGCTTGTTGATCAATGCTCAGCACGGAAACCAGGCCCAGAGGAGTCATGCTTTGTCCCCAGCAAATAGGACATGGCTGGCCAAAGTTTCAAAAGACTGGTTCTGAGCATTACAATTTGAAAAAGAAAAATTTCCCAACTGATAGCTTGCTTGAGAATCTGTAACTTTAAAACACAATGGCTACAGGTTTCTCCTCTTTTCCTATGGGTAGAGGAGAGTGGGCTCCTCCTCTACTTCCAGTTACCTATCTGCCCCCAATAAGCAGCACCAGGAAAAATACCAAATGATTGGCATCTCTTAACAGAGAAGAGCCTCAGTGGAAGAGGAGGGATGAGGGGGGAGCGGGGCTCCCCATTTAGGAAAACAAAGCTCAGAGGAGACTCCTAACCTGTGAGTCTATAGAGCCTGCCAGACCTCGGTAACAGCATTAGCCACTACTCTACTGGCCACTCAGATCTCCAGGACTGAGGGGATGATCTCAGCGACTGTACAAAGGGAAGCCATAGGGGCCGGCAGATGGAGCCCACACCCCTGATCCCATGACAAAGGTGAACGAAGCAGTGTGGAGTTTAGAAAAGTCACTACTTCAATAGTAACAAATAGGACCAATTGGAATTCTATCACATCTCCAAACATGATGATACTTCTTCTAGTATGTTGGAGTTCTCTCTTAACCAGCCTCTTGTACCTCTAGAGTTCTTGTTCTTGGGCAAGGAAGTTTGAAGCAGACAAAGCATCGAGCAGCAAGTGATGTGAATGGCCAGGGACATGTTCAATGCACAGCATAAAAGAGAAACACTCCCCACTTGATGGGGAGAGGTAGAAATTATAGATGTTCAAGACCATTGTTCTCTGATACGGTTTTGGCGAGGAGAGTAGAATGCAGAGAGTGGGGCTGCTCCTGGTTGCAGGCAGGCCTTGAGGCGCAGAGCGCAGTGCCTGCTTTGCATCTCATCTCCTCCAATGTGTCTTTTCTCTGTCTAAGGACCAGTTCTTTGTCCCTTATAAGCCACTGGGCCCTGAAGGTCAGGCTGATTTAGTTAATTATTTGGGCCCTTTGAGATGTGAACTCACTTAAGCCCTGACTTTTACTTTATTTTGGGTTAACTCTTCAGGACCTGTGCCCTATCTACCTATCTTCTCCAACCTGGTGGTCCCACTCTGAATCAACTCAAGAACACTGACGTTAGGTGTGCTAGGTGAAGTGTGATTCTATTCAGGCAAATGACAATATTTGCAAGTTAAGTACTTTATGGGTATTCCACTTCCCCTCCCCTGCTTTCTGTTTTATGTGTTTCATTTGTGCACTGGGATCCTTCTCCACAGTACTGAAGTTGTGAGGGTCAAGGGACATCCCACTGATAAAATGCTTATCTAAAGGTTTAAGTATATTGTTTATAAGTAGAATCTGTTATTGTCTATGGAGAAAGGATAGAAGGTAATACATTTCATTTAATTAATTTGTTTACTGAACAACAACTTGTTGAACTCCTATAATGTGCCATGGTGTTTGCATGTCTGAATTCCACAATGAATAAGACATGACCCTCCTTTTCAAGAAATGTAGTATGGAATGCATGCGTGATCGGGTAAGAGCACAGTAAGTGCATCGCTATACATCACCCATGCAAGTATTTAGTGAACAAGACCAGTCCTTGCCTCACATTCAGCTATAAAATAACTGAAATTGTACTGTTCCCTCAAAACAGATTGCTACAGAGAAGGCGAAATCTACACAGGTCGAACTTCAGCGGTGCTATGTTGGCTGGCTTCATCATCAGGGAAGCATTGCATTAAAAGTACAATATAGCAGAGTTTAACCAACTGTAAAATGGGTACAGCTCACCGATGTGGGGTCTTTAGGTTCCAGAAAATACCCAGCCATGATTTTCCCATGGATGCAGAAAGACTGCAGGTGAAAGCAGGGCTGGACAGAAGTTTTACAGGACAGATGGGACTGCTTATGTAAATGATTTCCTGCAAATCTTTCTCTGCTGTGAGAGCCTGGACTTAGTGAACATGTTCTTAATCCTGCGAGTAGAAGCCCAGATGAACCACTTTTCTGTAATTACTAATGAAATCACTAAACATGCTTATACTCTCTTGCAACCATCTTAGACAAGTTGTATCCTTTGTGTGTGTACGGAATAAATTTAGTACAGTTTATTGAAAGAAGCAGAGACCCACACACTGGGCAGTGCTCAGAAAGATAAGTTTTCTCAGCAGTGGGTGCTGTGAACTTTCACAGGCTGAACAGAAGCGCAAAATGCAAAACTCACCTGGGTATCTGCATGGGTATTCTTTGGGTGTGGCCTACTAAGGTGGCTACCTGTGATGGCCAGGAACTAGCTGCTGGTAATATACTCAGGTAATTTTCAATTTGCTTATGTGCGTGTTTATTGGAAGTTGATTACACTGAAATCTGGAGTGTGGGGAACCTTCCCCTCAAGGGCCTGCAGCTTATGTAGTTTAGCAGTCTGCAGAAAAAAAAAAAAAAACACCAAACATATGCACAGCTATATGTGTTTCAACACCTAAATACTTAATATACCTTGGTGTTACTTATGTTGTAAAGCTAGGAAATGAAAAGTGTACGCTTCTTCCATTTTCAAAGTAGCATGTTTGATCAGCACTATGTTTTCAAAATAAGTCATGACAACTCACAAATTAAAACCTAGATAGAATGATTTTTCCCGTTTGCTAATAATTGCAAAATAGGTCCTCAGCCTTTCCACTGCTAATTTACAATCCTTCAACTTGGAAGATCACCATTTTCATTAATTAATAGATGCTAAATTTCAGCACTGCTTAGTTTATCTATTTTTAATAGCCAAAATAATCTGTTGGTTTTCATTACTTGATAGGCTATGGGGAATTCAGTAAGACTGTTTACCTGAGTATTGTTAAACTTTAAGTTGCCATAAGTGAGACAGCAGTTCAACTAATAAAATTAAGAGGAAGACAGAAGGAAAATAGGTGTATGGTCTTACCTCCCACTAAATATGCATCTCTGGAAACAGTTAAGCAGTTTCGCTGTTATGTAAGAAAACTAGAGTTGTCTCCATATTTAGAGACCTGTAGATCACATCTCAGTGCTTGCATACAACGTTCTGAAAAGATCAATCCAACGCTGTAACTCAGCTAGACAAATCTGAGTGGCTACTTGTTCAGTGTAAAGCTTCAATCTCAAGTTTTCTCCAGAGCCTTGCCTTTGGGGTCTGATTCCTCACAAAGGCTCCTGGGCCTTGGCTTCATGTTCAAGTCTTCTTGTGAGAAGCAACATCAGATGGTCTTCATATTGACAAAGAAGATTCTGCATTTAAATTGAGCTAGTGCCCTACACCAAAATGTGGGTGTGGCTCAGGACCTCCTATCAGTAGCTGGTCTATTATATAATCACCTTATATGTTTGCTTCTCCTTGCTCCGAACATTCTCTCAACCATCTACATTTCTTGCTATAAGCCAACTCTCTTAAAGAAAATCATACTTTTCTTTTTCCAGATTAAATAGCTCTCTATTTTCCAAACACAGAAAATTTATTTTTATCAGAGACCTTGACACCTTCGCATCAGTATCAGCTAAGTACTTACACAGAACTAGAGGGTGGCTAAGGGTGCAAGTTTGCTCTGCAGGAGGATCATGAGGCTTTTGGTGTTAAGACAAATGTTTGCCACTTACAGCAGAGCATCTGATCACCATAAGGATGACTTCTTTAAAGGCAGATATTCAAGACACAACTTATGTTGGGTCCTGGCCTCCAACAAGTGTGCCTCTGGCCACAGTTGTAGTCTGTTTTCATCTTCTATAGTGACTCTCCCGAGGGCTTGCCTCACTGCCTGTAACGTTTTTCCCTAACTTAGCTGCCTATAATAGTAGCATTCTTTGAGACCCAGGCAGTGTGTTGTAAGTATCAGCATAGCCTGGACAACTTAGTCATGTACAAAGACCCTTTGTCAAAAAGGAAAACCATGTCCAAATGAACTCTGTTCTTCTGATTTATGGAGAGCTATGACAATTCATGAAGGAAACAAAGAATTACCATGAGACACGTTTGGAAACGTTGAGTGACATCATTGGAAACTCATTTCAGCAGCAGCAGCAGCAGCAGCAGCAGCAGCAGCAGCAGCAGCAGCAGCAGCAGACGTCTAGGGATTTGCAGCAGAGCCTGTGCAGAAGTAAAGGGCTTGCTTGTGTGTAAGTCATGCCTTTGTACATCTCGTGAGTCAAAATACTCACGTGCTTAATGCTTTTTAACATTGGGAGTTACAAGCATCCTTGTGGTAGAGATTATAGAAATCTGACATCATGTTTGGAAAATAACTGAACAACAAAGTCCAATTTCATGAAAGTAGATACCAACAATGCCTTGGGAAATCACGTGACCCTGTTATACTTACTTATTTACTATTTTTATTCTTTTGATGCAGGGTCTTGCTATGCAACTCAGATTTGTAATGATCCTTCTGTCTCAGCCTCCCCAGTGCTGGGATTACAGGTGTTGGCCACCATGCCCGATCTCGGTGGCCAGCACAGCCCGCCTGAAGTTCTGGGGCCAACATGGCATGTGGTATCGGGTATCAAACTCTGGACCTTGCCCTTGCTGGGCAGGCACTTAGATCGCTGAGCTTTCCCCCAGCCATGACGTTTTCTTCCATAAAACAAAGTATTATTTAGAAATTAAGACAATGAACTTCCCTTCTCTTATGCAGCTCAGAGGCTGGCCCTATCTACCTGTTCTGCAGCCACAGGTTCAACCAGGTGTGGACTAAAAATATTTGGAGAAAAGTATGCGTGCTCAGCAGGCAGTGAGCATCTCCTTCCTCCTGCTTATACCCCATGGCCTGCTGCAGCTGCAGGGACCCTAGGCCGCAGCTCAACTCCTCAGAACTGCACATCCTTTCCTCAAAGGGACAGAAACTGATGTTAAAAATGCACCACAGAGCGTCTCCAAGGGGTGATCTAAAGCCATGCATATTCTAAGATTCTTAATGACAGTGTCATGCAAGGCGTGACGGAAAGCGTTCAGATTGTTATTCTGCAAAAATAACTGTCACTCGGATTTTTTTGGTAACTAACTTTGTAGGTAATGAACCAAATGCAGCTCACGAATTTGTCTTTCTCTATCGCACTTTTATAGCAACTCACTCCCTCAAATAAAACACTTTTTAGAGCATTGCTGTCGTAAATTTAAATTGTTTTAGAAAAGTTGGTAAAAATCACAATTATTCTTACTAATGTATCATAACCCTTGGAGTTGACATGTGGTTTTCTTCCTACTTTTTCATTCAACTTTTAAATATGGTGTTATTCAAAGATAAAATTCTTTTAACAATACCAAGAGCAAAATAAGATCAGGACCAAACAGTAACTCAGTGACCTGCAGTTTTAAACAAGAAAGAAAAATCTGGAGGCATATTGCTTTAGTTCTGTGTTGAAAGCTAATTTAGCCCATGCTTCAGAGAAAATATGATGGAATATCATTGGCTCTCAACTCAGATTTAATGTAGTAGGTCTCTCTGACATTGTAAAAGTAGAAAAAACTGAAGCCAAATAAATATCTCTTGAGT
>PVKN010044776.1:0-10049 GCA_004027915.1 Capromys pilorides
TCCAAAATGCTTCATAATAAATATGTTTCAGAAATTCAAATTGTTTGGAGTTTTAGAAAGATAAATTGATACATACAATATAGTACATTTTATAATAATTCTAGTGGCAACTGAGATAACCCGTAATCAAACCCAGTTATATGTCAGCAAAAATGACACACAAGTTCACATTAAGCAGTATAAGCACAGACTGTAAATTTCCTCACATAAGGTCACCTATAGTTTAGCTACCCTATGAGGGTGTCAAACCTTTGAAAAACTTCCTGTTTTCTAAGCTGCGTGGGTTTTGTAATTGTAGGTTAGGGGTTTTAACCCTATTTGAGGAATATTCACTACAGTAACTTATTTCTGTAATAGCAAAGGAGTAGAAAGAACCTCAGTATGTTTATTCAGTCTCTGGGATACTGAGTAAAGAATGATATTATATTCATAAAGTGTATTAAAGGCATGGATGTGTAAGATATGATGCTGAAACTATGAAGTTGGAGGGGACAGGGAGGTAGCTCTGTGGCACAAGTGCCTGCCTGGCAAGTGCAAGGTCATGAATTCGAACCTCGGTCCTACTATATATATATATATATATATATATATATATATATATATATATATATATATATGAAATTGGCATATATGGATTGTAGATTCAGTAAAGAGGGACCAAATGCTGTGAAATGTGTGCTTTGGTTTCCTTTCTATGACATACATGCATGGCCCATTGCACGTACACGTGCGTGGCGCTAGGGGAACCTACAACCTGCCCCAGTGAGGGTGGTCACCCTTCAAAGGTGAAGCCGTGAGAGAAGCCAGCTGGGCTTCCCCCTGTGTCCTTTTTGTGCTCAATTTGCACTGTATATGCCTTACTGTATGTTAATTGTCATAGCATGAAACACTCAGAAAAAAAATTCTCTAGAATGTTAAATGGTTTAATGTTTGGGGCTTCCTGTGTTGAAGCTGCCACCCCATCTCCCTAGGGAAGATGTTTGGAAAGAGGGCCCTGGAAGGGACAGGCAGAGAAGGAGAAGCAAACTGACATCTTTTACAGAGATTTAGTTTTAAATACCACATGGTTTCTTTTACGGAAAAACAAATTATGAATAAAGAGTGAAGTAGTAAGACATCTTTCCCAATGGGAAGTGGGTAAAGAAATGGAATGAAAGGGGAAGAAGGAGTAAAGGAAAAGAGAAAGGGAATTACAATGTGGTATGGACGTGTACTGACTCCACACAAAAATCGAACCGCGTTAAGTACTACAAGCATGTACTAATAATTTTTTTAAATGCAGGCAGCTACACCATGAAATAGTATATTGTGTGGATGTGTCCACTTCCCTATCAAAATCCAGAATCTTCTCCGTTTCAGCTTATAAAGACATGGAGAGAAATGAGACCCCCGCCCCGCCCACCCAAGCTACTGCCTAGGGTAACGGCTAGGGACAGAAAGGAAAGAGGAGAGATCAGAGTGCGAACCCAAAAGTGACACAGCTGCCTGGTTTCTACATTCAAAATCAAACGGAGGATTAGATGGAATAGCGATTAAACATTTTAGTCTCTGTCCGCAAGCACAGAAACAGCTCCAGCCTGTGGGGAGGATGAGTGTGGACCAGACTGAAGTGGATGGCACCTCACGGAGTGCAGGACCAGGGGCGGCGGCTGGGCCCTACCGCGCCTCTCGGACCGCAGGGTCGCCCTGGCTCTGCACCCCTGGGGCGAGCAGGACGCGCACGGCTGGACCGGGGAGGGCGGCGGGCGTCTAGTGTGAGCTCTAGGGCAGCAGGGACTGTGCTGAGCCGTGGTGGAAAGAAATCCGTCCTTGGGACATTGCCGCCAGCGTCTCTGCAGCTTGGATGTTTAGTTTTCACGCCCACTGAGCTGATGACGTCAAAAGGTGCTTAGTCGCACGCGAGCAGGTCAGCACCTCCCTGGGGACTCTAAGGTAACTCAGCGGACCCAGGGGAGAACTCAACCTGGTGACTGGGTCCCCTTGCCCGCCGTGCCCAGCCCAGGGGAACTCAGGGAAGATGCGGTTGAAACTCATATGTGTCTGCAGTTGACAGGCAGGTCCTTGTAGTCGCCCATTGTCTCCTCTGGAAAAAAAAATCTATCCTGTGTCCAGAGCACGGGCCTTTCGCAGTGTTAGCGTGACACTCCAGGCATTTACAAACTGCAAACAAATCCTGACCCACAGAGCAATCATCCCAGCAAACTCCGAGATCACACTGCTGTTACGCACCAACGCGCACAGCAGAGACTTCATGGAACCCAGACAGAGGAGAGAGGAAATCTCATGGTGTTGCAGTTTCACAAAGATGCTCGGATTCCTGAGCACTGGAATTTAATGTGGGGGAGAAATCATCGCTCGCTTTACTCAGGTTTTTGGCCGCATTTAAAGGGAAATGCACCCGAGAGAACATTCTGTCATGGAGTAGCCCAAAAGACATTCATTCCTGCATATTTATGTTTTCCAATAGAGCCCAGTCACCCTGCTTTTGCAAAATGAAACCTCCTTTCTTCTATACCATTTGTAATTTTTTTTATCTTTTCTTCCTTAAGTCCTATGTCTTAGCATCTCACTGCTACACTAGGCTCTGTCTTCTGTGTGTGTGTGTGTGTGTGTGTGTGTGTGTGTGACAGGGGTCTCCCTCCTCAGTTCAGGCTTGCCTTGAGCTCACTTTATAGGCCAGGTTGGTCTCCAGCTTCAACAATCCTCCTGCCTCAGCCTCCAGTGCTGGAATTATAGACATGTACTACCATCCCCAACCTAGGGACTGTTGTGTGATGTGTCTCAAACTCTGCTGTGTCCCAAGTATAAGCTTCTAGCCTGGCCTTTTCAAGTCCAGATCTCTTGCTTTTTCTGTGGATTCCTCATTCAAGGCATTTTAAACTCCCTGCCACTCTGTCCTTGGCTATCCCCCTTGTTGTGAAAAAAAAAAAATTAACTTTTGAACAATCCTCATTATAGGGAGAATATCTCTGCTGGAGAATCATCCTCAACACAAACCTGAACTGATGCTCCTGTTAGTTCTTACCTATCTTCAGAGGATCCAATGAAGGCCAACATGTGTACATTAAATGTTGCTTGAATTTTGGTCTTTGCATGTTAAAGCTTTGAATAACTTAGACTGGTAGCATAAAGTGTTAGACCAGTCTCCTGGTTTTGATGTGGGCCTCATCCTCCTGGGATTTTCCTAAACTTGTTCCCCCAACATGAGTGCTGTACTAACTTTCTTACTTCTGGTCCCTGACATCTTCAAGTGTGCCTATGAATGTTTTTTACACAGATCTTCCTTTCACATCTGTCTGTCTTGTGCAATCATCTATTGAAGCTGTTCCACAATATTCCAGGTCAGCTATAAACGTGCACTCGCAGAAGCTCTCTGAAGCTTTACAGTGACAGGATAGGGATAAGAATGATTTTATTTTACACTTCTTGCTTTTCCTTGAATCTGGTCCTGCTTGGTTATCCTGTAAGAACAGAGCTCGAGTTGAATGAGGTCCCAGCATCAAATGTTTTTCTGTTCTTCGAGGGACCTGGGATTTTACTTACAACACAGTTGTGAAGGCAGGACTGAACCTGTTTTCTATCAAGGGGGATAGTTCATGACCAGGTATGCCTCTCTGCAGAAACTGTTCCTCAACAAGAAAGGACCTAGGGAAGAACTGGACTAGCAAATTTCTGTAGAAGGCTTCTGGGAGTTGTCAGGCTTCATAGAGTCCGAGTAAGAGATTTAAATAGCAGACATCTTTTTTCTAGAGACTCGTAGGCTTCCCTGCCCTTTTTTCTGAGCTAAACTCATGGTATGATTATAGCAAGGGCCCTGTGAGGCTCTGACCTTCTGCTTAGTTATTTTTCATCTAATACTGATTTATATATTTCAGACTCTGAGGGTTTGTTTTTGATTTATTTTATTCTTAGAGCAAAGATGATTTATTGCATTTCATTGGGGAAACATAACAGTGACACTATTCCAACAAAACTATTTAAACTTTCAATTTAGTGAGGAAATATACTAAATTTCACGAGGTCGTATATTTCCAATAATACATTGTTATAAATAGCTAACTGCCTTTGATGCCAGGGTAGTTTCCCTTGGTGTTCTTCAACTAAGATTTTTCTCCAACTTACCTAACGTTGCAGCCAACGAACACTCCGAGTTGTAGTTCACGGGTTCCTCCATTAGGAGGAACTAAATGTTTTTAAAAATAAGATAGAAACCCAGCTTGCTCAGCCCTTCTGAGTTTCTGGGGGAAGAGACTGGATCCTCCTTGGAGGGGGTGTCGAGGGTAGATATTTAGAAAATGCTTACAGCAGTACCTGGCCTACGGTAGTTGCAGATATGTTATTAGTGCTTATTAAAATAAATTGAAAATAAATAAATAATGAGTTGCCAAGGGCGGCGGTATTGAGCATAAGCCTATTCACCCGGCCTTCCCCAGAGGAGAAGATGAGATTGAGGAGCCCCGTAGGAGATCTGCTAAAAGGGCAGCCTACTTCCGCACTGCTGCTGACTGGAGAAAGAAAGTGTAGGTTCTTCTACTCGGGACATGGGTCAAACGTGGCACTGCCTCATTTATGTGGGCATCCCTCACATATGCATGACAACTAAGATTAAAATAAGGTTAACATTAAAATAAATTAGTATCAGGATGGTAATATTTAATTAAAATAGTATACATAACCATTGGCTGTGTGCACATTTTATGTTATGATTAGACAAGATCATTTAAAGTAAGTTAAATTAATATCTGTGTTAGTTACTTTTACTCATTGCTGGGACAAATACCCGACACTCGAAATGAAGGAAGGAAAGGTTTATTTAGCTCACAGTTACTGGAGGTTTCAGTCCATATTTGGTTGGCCCAAGCTGAGTGGAACAGGGCAGAGAGCATCCAGTTCATGGCGGCGGAACAGCAACAATCTCGACAGAGGCAACCGAACAACCAGGGCTCCAGAGAGCAACAGCATGAGTCTGTCTGTTTGTCTCTGTTTATATCACATTCAGGCTCTCTGCCTCAGCCTATCTGCCTCAGGCCACACCCATAATCCCAGCAGTACTCAGACCCATAGTCGCATTAGTACTAAAACACATAATCCCAGTGGATCATGACTCATGTCTCAAACTCTAGAAGTCCTCGCCCCATGATTGCATGAGGCTTTGGGGGGACAACTAGACATAAACCATAACAATATCAAAAATAATAAATATTCTTAAGCTATTAATAATTTACCCTTTCATGAATTAAACCATTATAAAATACAGAGCTGTTCTTCTCTAGTTAACAAACGGCTGAAGATCCAAAAGCCAGTGACTTTCCATAGAATTAAGTGGCCAAAATCCACCAATATGGTTTGCATGGACTGAACCTGTCACTATAGGGCAGAACTCCCTAGGGGGGTGGAATTCAGCCTGAGCACCTCATTTGGGGCTTCTGGCTCTGGTCTTAGGTGCCCAAAGCCTCTACCTACAGCAATGGATACTCTTTCTAGGGACCATTTCCCCTCCCACAACCACTTCACAGGTAGAGGCGTGGTATAGTTTTCCAGTGTTTTTCTACTATTAGAAGCTTCTTTTATATCCAGCATTCTTTCACATAGTGTGTACTCAGTGCATGGTTGTCAAGCTAAAACGAGTACCTGCTTTAGGATGCTTGGGATGATAGTCTGCACATTACTGCCTTAGTAGATGCCTGATGAATCAAGAGCCCTACAGTGTCCCTCTCTGTGTCCCCAGGGCCTGTGGCCTTAGCAGTGGTGGCCATCCTAACAAACAGAATTTTTCTCTTCAAATCTGGATGTGCTGGTGCCCATCATTCAGGGAGGGAGGAAAATAATTATAAAAACACATTCATTTTAGGGTCATCAAAGATCAGTTTTAGGTTTGGGAAATGAAGAGGCGAGTTGCAAGTTTTAGAGGCATCCTCAGATTTATTAGGTCCTCAGCTTTATTCTCTCTCATCAAATCCAGGGCACACAGCCCAGAATTTATGCGGCAATATCACACAGCTCACACCGTGTTCTCCTAGCAGTGCACCTTGGCAGGTGTCGCCAGCTGCAGCGCCAGCAGCTTGGCACTTCCTGCCCTACTTGCAAGTGGGAGGTCGGTCCCCTTCTGTTGGTTGCCTGGACCCAAGGAACATAGAGCTGTGGGACAATAGAACAGCAAATAAAAACTGCCCTTCTGTTAGAAAGTTTGCTTGCCAAGTGGGTTCTGGGGGAAACTAGATCTCCTGTATGTTAAGGTAATGGCAAAGCGGGGAGGGAGTGGAAGAAGGTAGGAGGGACCAGGGAGAGCGAAGGGCCAGGAGAAGGTGGGACATGGAGGGAGGGAAACAGACTGTTGTGATGGGATTTGTCTACTTTGAAAACTTTGTAAGGATATTGCTTATCAATCTGTCCTACTGTTTTCCTTTGCCTTTTGTCTCCAGGATTTTAGAACCACTAGAGAAATCGCAAATGAATAATGTAGGATTGGAAGTGTTTGCGTCGTGTCAGGCACTCGGTGGAGAGCGTCAGTGTCCCCCATGTGTGGGAATCACTTACCTCCCCATTCCCTTCCTGGTTACTGCTCTTCCAGCAAAAGCCTGTGTCTGGATTCACTCACCAGCATCATAAGCCTTGGAAGCAATGGTATATAGATCTCCCCAGCTCCGTTATTTTGACACTGTTGAATGGAAATCATATTTTTTTGGGGGGTCCCTCAGTTTTCTCTACCAGTGTTTCCACCCCATGCCGAGTCATCCTCTGGCTCCTCTGTGTGTGTGCCAGCCACAGGGCTTCTCCTTCAGGACCCAATCTGTGTGGGCTCCTTTTCCTCTGAGCTTCTGCTCAGGATCTTCTTCCCCCTGGGAACTGTGTACTCACCCTCCTTCCCTTCAAACTTTCCAATCTCTCCTGACACCTCAGTCAGCCAAGATGCCACCCCAGGTAGCCACTCTTGTTTCTCTAAACCCATTCAGACCTTCTTTAAGATTTTTATTGTTTGGTCCTTCTGGAAGAATCAGTTCTTCAAAATAGGATGCTTCATACCCATGTGTTCTGTGTTCCCCACACTGAGAACAACCCTTTATACAGAGCAAACCATAAATTTACCTCTCTTAAAGGTAAATTTCCTTTAAGAGAGTTGCCACTTTTATTTATTTTTTCAAACTTTTATTTAGTTGGTGTAGGGTCTTGTTATACAGCTCAGTCTCCTAGTGATTCTTCTGTCTCAGCCTGCTCAGTGCTGGGATCACAGATATGCACCACTATGCCCAGTTTGGGTGGACTGCATGACATGCCTGGGGCTCTGGGGTTGGCATGGCCTGCAGTACCAAGGATCAAACCTAGGTCCTTGTGCTTGCCAGGCAGGCGCTTAGAACACTGACCATCTCCCCAGTCTGAGCTGCCACTTTTCAAGTTTTTCTAAAAACCACTCCTGCTCTGATCACTAGGAGCTGAATTTATAGTAAAACGATGCTGTTTGGCAGGTACCAAGAAAGAAATACACAATAGTCTGCTTAGATTCACAGTAAGTCTTTTGCAAGAGAATTCTAGAACACAGGAGAAAATTCACTGTTAACCCGTAATGTGTATGATCTGACCCTAACCAGGCTCACTAGTTAGGCTTCCCTGCTCTGGGCATGTAAGGTGCTGGTAGAAGAACATGACATGGCCTTTGATTTTGAGGGGAAGTTAGAAGAGGGAGCAGTGCCTGCTCTCCTACCCTCACCCATCAGATGTCTTCTTTGGGTCAGAGCCCCAGCTGGAGCAGACAGCCTGGAAGACGCTGGTCAGCACAGGGGTCACCATTTGCTTTGTGTTCTGATGGAAAGACAGCGCCTAGATAAGGGTGCTTTAGATAGATGTATGCTGAATGCGTACATGGATTCTCAATAGGGCAGTGAGTATTTTATTTCCGGTCTGACAACCACCACTTTACATATGTTATCTTGTCTGGGTATTAGAACACTTAACAACATTCAAATTCCATATTTATATTAAAAATGATAAAAGTAAAGAGAAAAAATAAGGGAGAGAGAGTCTTAGAAGAGACTGATTTGAATGCCACAACAATGTAGATGTGGTCTACACTCCAGCCACAGAGTGGTTCCTGCCCCGAAGGGCAGAATTTTGTCGCCTCTCAGCATCCTGAGCCTCAGACACATCATGATACATCTCCCTCGGTCTCTTCTTATTGACGCTTTCTACTGAACTTCTAGTCACTACTTAATTGTCTTCTCTCAAAAATTCCTCTCCTTATTAATCTCCAGGGGAGAGCCAGACGGGAGGCATGAAGTTCTCCCACTGTGCAGCTTATTTTGTGTGTCACGGTGGCCTCTTGAGTCCCTGCAGCGAGCCTGAGGAGCTCAGCCTCCCCTGCCTTCAGAGGTTGGGTTGCTGGGTTCCGGGCTGAGGTGAAGGCTGCTGCCCCTCCTCTGTACCCAGTCCCAGAAGTGGCCTTCCCCTTCCTGCAATTGCCCGCACTACAATCTGGGGTCACCTCAGAATCCCACCTTGCCTCGTCTCTTTGGACCTAATTAAGCACCGAGTCTTCTTAATTATTTTCTTCTTAGTTGTTCTCCCTTTCTCCACCCGATCTTACCCTCATAAAGACTCTTGCCCTTTACCACACTGATCACACCTGTACCTTTGCCCCAACTATTTTCCTGTCCCCATCACACAGATGTATCCAAGCTTCCAATGGGGCTAGGACTGCTGTTTTTCAAAAAGCTAGGAAACTTCCAGACCCAAAGCCTTCTCCCCAGCGCTCTGGTTTTATCTGTTGATTATCATTCCCTGGTTTTCCTGCTCAGGAAGAGACGGGGCAGCTATAGCTATAGCTATAGAATCCCATTCTGGCACAGCCATGTCTAAATGAAGAAAGCAGCTGTTCTGCATGCCCCATCTACTTCACAGGAACGGGGATGCTGTCCCCAGAAGCCCTCAACAGTCTCCCCTTGTGCCTAATTGGCAACTATTGCATCGAAGTCCTCCCCAGAACGAGTTACCAGCAGGCAACAGAATGAGTTATCAACAGAATTACCAAGATTGGCTTTGCTTAATCACTTGGAGTAGAACTGACGGTAGGGAATAGATGAAAACTGGGACTGTAGCATTAACTGCGCTAGTCTCAGGGTCTGTTTATTCTACTAGACGCTGAGCTCCTTGAGATCAGGGGCTGTGCCTTTGTTGTTGAATTTGTGGATGAAAGTAAGCAACCTGGCCCTGTAGAAACTTGCTGCCTACCAGCTAATAACGTATTATCTCTTGATATTAAATACAGCGTATTTAAAGTAGCTAGAACTATTGCAAGTATTTCATCACCTTCTTAACATTTTTGTCATTCTTGCCCTAATATATTTTGAAAGATGTTATTGCCGTGTGTGTGTGTGTGTGTGTGTGTGTGTGTGTGTGTGTGTACACACTTACAGGTTTTATATGGAAATACATAATGAGAAAAAAAAAAAAAAACCTGCCTAACACAATGTCCTTTCTGTACCTTACCTTCTGGAATTTATAAGATCTTTATTATCGGATCTGTATTAAATGAAAATCTTCTCTCAACCTAATTGTAATTCCAGGACACTGTTTCTAAGGTGTGTTGACTGGATTACCACAGCACCTGGAGACTATTTACGGACACAGGTTTTTCAGTCACATTATTTGAGAGTTCAGCATGTTGCCATTTCTCTTCAAGATATTCACAATCATCTTAGCATTAAAGACTTAGAAAAGTACTGTATAACATAAAGGCATTTATTTTCATCATTCAGTGTAAGGTTTCCCATTGTTTAACTTATTTCAACCCCTGGTTGTTTTTTCTGATAGCATTCAGTAAGATTCCTTGAAAGACCTTTTGGGAAAATAGTCTTTTTTGGTTTTTTTGCACTTGTCACTTTCACCACAAGGGGGCAGCATTACATTAGCCAGAGGGTGAACTTTCCATTGTAGATCAAAATTCACTGAAAACAAGGCTTTCATTTTCTGTTGGTTTTGAAACCCATCTTATGCCTTTGAACTGGTACTGAACTGGTTAGCTCCTGAAACCTCTGCCAATTCCAATATCTCAGGAA
>PVKN010044777.1:0-10046 GCA_004027915.1 Capromys pilorides
TATTCCCAGAAATTCTTTATCAGTTTGAAAGGTAATCTTGCTGGTGCATCCGTCAGGATAGGAGGTAAGTTTAAGGTTTTCAGTACTTCAATCCAGACTGTTCTTCACTTGGGGCTTTGAGATGGTTGCTGTGCTTCTGATGTGCTTTCATTTATAGGTGATTTCTTTCATTTCACTAACAGCTTTTAATATTCTGTTTTATAATACTGAATTTCTGGAATCTTGTGGTCTTTTTGCTCACAGATAATTGATTTCTGTATGCCTCACTGGGCCGGAGAGATAGCTCAGTAGAATAAGTGCCTGCCTGGTAAGTGCAGGATCCTAAGTTCAATCCCTGGTACCAAAAAACAAAAAAAGCTTTATATACCTCCTTTATATATATGTCAAATTCTTTTGCCCTGCCAGGGAAGTTTTCTGCCATGACATCTGAACAGGTTTTTTATGTCATTTGCATTATGTCCTGCTTCTTCATTGATTCTGAATAATCCTTGCCATTCTTCTGTGCATCATCTAGCAGCTGCTGGATTGTCTTCTCATGGTCCCTTGCTAGTTTTAAGAAATCTTTCTTTTCATAGTTGCTAACTAAAATCCTGTCTTTTTATGTCTGAGGTACTGTCTTCACATTGGCTTATTCTTCTGTATGTAATTTCAGTGGAACTTATAATGTTCTCAATATTTGTCTGAATCTATTTTATGGATTCTATTTCTTTTCTAAGTTGGGTACTCATACTTTTCATCATCATCCTATGTTTTATTTTTTTAATGTCTAACTTCTCCAAAGTCATAAAGCATGTCTTTCATTATGGTCAACATCTCCAGTTATCAGAGAAATTATTTCTGACTTAATTTTTTTTTCTAGAGGCTCTTTCATCTGCTTCCTTACACTGTTACCACACCAGAGAGCCCAGGTGGGTGGCTTTTGGATTGTTACACGCCACTGCCTCCCCACCCCAGGTTTGCCTTTGGTGAGCTGGACATCTGGGATTGCATCTTATGTAAATATTTTCTCATTTTGTATTTCTTTTAGTTTAAATCCTAGGTTGATGCTTCTAAATTCATATGGTGAATAGCTTTATTGCTAGTATTTAGAACATTTAGGAAATGGCTACTTCTCAGAGGTGTCTTCTAGGTATATCTGGCTTTTGGATTTTGAGTGTGTTGCATGATCTTACTTCGATTTATTGAGGTTGAGAAATTGCTGCCCATTTGGCCCAGTCCCTATTCTTTGACACTGACCTATTGTAATTTTTATGAACTTTATGGGATCTCAGTCTTGGTATATGCCATTTTGGTTAGTGATGCAAGCAGCATCAAACAGCCTGGAGCAAGACAAAACGAGGTATTAATTTGCCACCTTTAACAGTATGATCTAGCTTTGTGACTGTATAACAAAATGTAGAATGAACAAGAAAATTGTGTGCAGTAAATAACCCTTTACTATGGAGAAACTTTTATGGGGGTTAGGTGAAAATTAGAGAAATGAAGGAAAAGGAAGAGATTACAAAACAAGGCTGGAGGACAAAGGAGATTCATGCAAACTGGGAAAGTGGTATACAAGAAGGGTGGAAGAAGAGAGAAGAGAAGGAAGAAATAGAAACAAGAACATAGTTCAACAGCAGGAAACTAGAAAGTATGTTCACATTCATATAAAAACAAGATCAAACAGTGAAGGAAAGACACATAAACCAAAAAGAGAAAAAAATAAAGAGAAAGAAAATACAGAAGGATAATAAAAAGTATCCCCTAGGAGGAGGCGGGGCCAGGAAGGGTGCTTTGTGGCTTCCTGGATCACTCCTGCCCCTCTCTTGCGGCCACGGGTTGAGCGGCTTTTACTCATCTCTCCCCTCATGCTGATACAGACTGGGAGCCAGCTGACCATGGGCTGATTTTGGGAACCCAAGTAAACCTCTCCTGCTTTAGATTGCGGGTGTGTACATTTCATCCTAGGGATGAGAAAGTAAGACACCCCTGATCCCCACTCCTTCCCCCATTTCCAGGAGTCGACCTTAAGCAGGGACTGGGGTTCTATTCCAGGCATGCTGTTTGGGCTCTACCCTTGGGGCGTGCTGAGATGGTGATTGAGAGGCTGGGCATGGTGGCACATGCCTGTAGTATCAACACTTTGGAGGCTGAAAACAGGAGGATCGCTTCGAGTGCAATCTGTGTAGTGAGACCCTATAAACACTGTACTAAAATACATGAAAAAACAAAAAAATAAATGAATAGAATTTGAAAGAGTTTGTAAAAAAGGTAAGAAATAGAAGAGACCTGGACAAAAGAGAGAAGAGAGGACATCCAGTTGGTACTGATTTGAAGTAAGTTTTGGGAAAATGAGGTGAGGTACCTTTCTGTCAAATATTAACAGAAAAAGACATAGGAGGGGTTAGGGAGATAGCTTCTAGCAAGTGCAAGGTCATGAGTTTGAAGCCCAGTCCCACCAAAAAAAAAAAAGGAAAACAGGATTTTTTTTTTTTTTTTGGTCTTTTTTGAGACTGGATCTCACTATGCTGTTTAGGCTGGCCTTGAACTCACTATAGTAACCCAGGCTGGTCTCGAACTCGCACTGATCCTCCGGCCTCAGCCTCCCAAGTGCTGAGATTACAGGCCTATGCCACGACGCCTGGCAAATGAATGTAACTTTTTTTTTTTTTGGTACTGGGGATTGAACTCAGGACCTTGTACTTGCCAGGCAAGTGCTTATTCTATTGAGCTATCTCCCCAGCCCCCAGAAAACAGGATTTTAAATGTTGGTGCATATTATGGATGTCACTTCCCCCTGTTCTTTAAGAGACTTGGGAAAATATCTACATTGTGTTCACATTTAAGCACCAGTAGGTTTCACTGACTGAAAGCTTAGGGCTCTCCACTAACCACCGTCAGTGCAAGGCAGGTTTGTTTTCTCCTTATATAAGAGAAAAGTGAGTCTCCAGATAAAGCAGCTCAGAACCTCGGTCCATGTGTGATTTTTCTCTTCCCCGCTGGCTCAGTTCTTTTATTTCTCTCTTTCCCCTAACCTGTCTTTGGTATTTATCACTCCAAAACTAACTAGTATTTTAATGACTTCATTTAGTTCTTAAGTTTATTGTTTTTAATTGTTAAAATACATTCTTCCCCCTCTCCCTTCCTAAGTTCACTCAGTTCTTTGTACTTCACCTAGGTGCTCCCCTGCTTTACTTGGATGTCTCTTAGTTACTTTCTTGTTACTGGAGCCAATTTCCCAACACTCATGGGTTAAAGGAGGAGAGGTTTATTTCTCTACACAGATTGTAGAGAAGTTGGCCGTTTCCAAGGCAAGGTGGCATGGCAGAAGGCATGGCAAAAGAGAAACAGCTCAAAGCTTGGTGCAGAAGGAGTCAAGGGAGCAGGGAGGGAGATCACCATCCCCTAGGAACCAATCTTCTCTGATCGGCTTCACTCCCCCAAATCACATTAGCTATACATTCATCAGTGAACTAATTCATTGATGAAGTATCAGCTCCCCATGATCCAGTCACTTGCCAAAAGCCCTACTGTGACCTACGAACACATGAGGTGTGTGGAGATATCTAGGTATAATCCATAATATCCCCTCCTAAGAGAAGGCGATGCCTGATGACACTGAAGCTGAGACACTTGCACGTATAGGTCAGTGAATAGATCCATGTCCTCTCTGGTTCAATTGAGAATCCCTCCCTAGAATGTTGTGTAACTATATATTTGACTTTCCTCTGAAAGAAGCTATTGCAAGTTTATTTTGCTTTATTTTTCTTTCTAGGTTCAATTTTCCAGAGACTATAAATGAAGAAACTTTCTAATTTAGGGTCACAAATTTGTTGAAGGCAGTGGCAACAAAGGTAATTTTTTTTTTTTCTTTGTCTTTTTGATACAGGGTCTCACTATTCAATTCAGGCTGGCCTTCAGCTCACTTTTGTGGCTGAGGCTGGTTTTGAACTCACACTGATCCTCTTGTCTCAGCCTCCCAAGTGCTGGGATTACAGGCATGTGCCACCATGCCCAGATAACAAAGATAATTTTAAAAGAAATAATCATCTTACAAAGAGAAACTAATTTTTCATCTATTTTAATCTTTTTTTAAATTTTATTTTATTTTTACGTACTTTGTTATTCAGGGTCTCACTACACAGCTCAGACTCATAGTGATCTTCCTGTTTTCAGTCTCCCCAGTGCTGGGGTTACAGGTGTGCGCCTCCACGTCTGGATTTGGTTGCCAGCTCTGCGCACCACAGGGTTGGGGCTGATATGGCATGTGGGATCAGGGACCAAACCTGGTCCCTGTGCTTGTCAATTTAATGTTTTAAAAGCCCACACTGATCAACCTGAGGAGAGGAAACACAGGAATCAGGTAATGTAAATATCAAAACTATCACTCTGTTGGGCAAAAACAAAGCTATAAAAATTCTAATTTCCTCAAGTTTTCATTTTCCAAATATAAGTTTTTCCTTTGACTTTAAATAAATAAGAAGCTGAACTTGAGTGTTTCTTTGTTGTCAGAGTCCCACAGGTTGTTAGTGGTCTATTGGTCAGGGCTAGACACCTGGTAGGGGAATGATGCAGAAATTAGAGAAGGGAAGGAAGTACTCTGCTAAGGGAGGCTCCGGGCCTGAGAAGGGAGAGAATTCAGGAGGGCTGACTGATCCAGGGCCACAGCTAGTTTCTGCAGACCACAAGCTCTTCACAAGTAGTGCTGAGTGCTCAGTCTCACAGATCTGATCTTATCTCAGGTTACTGCTGGGACGTTGGCCTGTGACTCAGACAGGCCACAGTCTGGTGCTTGTCTCAGGGAACTGTAAAGCAGGAGACAGACTGAGATAGGGGTGAGCACCCAGTGGCCTGAGCTGCTTCCCTGCTCTATTTCTTCATTTCTTTAAGGGCCAAACTCAGTTTTCATAAAGCCCTTCCTTCTTCCTTCTTTCCTTCCTTTTGTGTTTCATTCTTTCTTTCAGTATTCCAACACAGGGGCTCACCGATTTTTCCATGCTGGCTTCAAACTTGTGACAGTGTTGTCTTAACTTCTGAAGTAACTGGAATTACAGCTGTGGGCCACCGCACTTAGTCTGACTCCTTTGTAACACTTCAAAAATCTCAACCTTTCCCACGTGTAGGTGCTAATAATGACAGTATGGTGGATACACAGTGATGCAGGTACTGCTGATGACAATATGGTGTATGCAGTGTCACATACAGTGATTATAATACAGTGGGTGCAGTACCACCCTGTCCCAAGTGTTGGTGGAAAGGCAAAGATGCAAGTCAGGGATTGAGCTAACTCCCATAAAATTAACTATCTTCATCTTGAACAAAGCTATTTTAATTTTTTAGTCAAAGTTGAAAAAGAAGCAGAAGTTTGTTTATACTTTAACCAGTTATAGTCTAAAGTTTGAGTAGCTTTTAAACATTCTTTGACTATTTTTCCCAACAAATTCCAGGGTCCTATATTCGTTACTTTTCTCTTGTTGCTGGGACAAATACCTGACACTCAAAATGAGGGAAGGAAAGGTTTATGTAGCTCACAGTTGCTGGACGTTTCAAGACACTGCCCTTGCTCTACAGGATCTGGAAGAGAGACTGGAGTGCTGCCATGTCCAGAATGGTCTGCTCCATACCATACCTCTGAGAGAACCTTGGGGGAGGGGTGTGGCAGCTTCGGCTGTCAGTTTAACAGTTTGCGCTTTTCTGGCCCCGCCCCTTGAGCGGCACCCTGGCCTTCATTGGTGTCTAGCCCATTACCTACATGAGGCTTTGGGGGACCTAGACACAAATCATAAGCGGTCCCTAAGGTAAAACACATCTGCTAGCCTCAGTACTTGGAAAAGATCAAGCTTTCATTGCAGAAGGATGAAAATGTTTTTAAGATCCGCCTTATAAGCAGGAACAAAGAACATGAAACTATAATTCATATAAAACATAGCAGCATTTTTTAATTTTCATAATAAATAATGCCCAGTTTTATTTTTTATTAACTGCTATGAAGGAGTTAAAATATCTTACCCCAAAATATACTGCTTCAGAATAAATGCTATTTAGAATTAAAGGTACTTAAAAGCATAGCAGGTACAAAAAGTTCCTGAACCATTATTCTGTTGTTAAAAACAGGAGATAAAATTTCTATGTAAAGAGATGACTTGCCTATGGAATAACATTCTATCATGAACATGATAGCCAGGAGCTTATCTTAGAAGCAGGCTAGAAGGTCAGGTCAAACACAGGAAAGAACGAGACACAATATAGTGGATGTAAAGAGCCATTGGCAATCAGGGGTCTAGACCTGTTGCCCTTCAAGATTTACAGGAACTTATCCAGAAAATAGACAAATTCTAATCTTGAGATGTAAGTGATCCGTGCATAGCAGAAGTGTATGTATCACTGTCCTGGAGTTCTGGTGGTGGGATTTGAAAGAACATGTGGCATATGTGATGATTATGTTGGAGAGCCACAGAAGTATTTCATTCTCAGAGAGAGAGGAGAGAGAATGAATGAGCATAGTGATTAACTTTGGGCTGCTCCTGAGCTCCTTGAAGCTCATCAGCAGTTCAGGAGTAGGCTTGGAATACCCGGATCAGCTACTCATTGCCAGTGTGCTGTGAAAATGGCCAATACGCCACATGCAGAGTCCAGCCCCACAGCCAGCTTAGGGATGCTCTTGTTGCTCACTTCAGCCTGAAGAGTTGTAGAAAGTAAAATGGTATTGTTGGATTTTCTGGAGACTCAAAAGACATATTTAGTGACGTGTGTTAAAATAATTTCAAAATATGAAAATAGGTCTCTTCAACACAAGTCTTTTTAATTTTTAAAGAGTGCGAAGTAATATTAAAACAAAAATCACAGATGACACTAAACAACATAATATGAATTTCACAGTGTTTGTTGTATTGCATAGTGTTGTCTTCAGATTAGTTGTTCAGATTACCAGATATATGCATGCAAAACTGGAGAAAGAAAGTATCGAAGAAAAAATATGAGAAGAGAGAAAAAGGAAAAATAATTGAAAAAAAGAAGACAGAACAAATTAAGGATTAACTGCTCTGTCCCATAAACCAGCAAAAATCCACAGTATAGTTGTCCAAATCATCCTGCTTATATACATATATCTCTTTCACCCACTCCGTCTCCTGTCCTTCTCATCTCAGTAATTCTTTTTGAACAAGTTCATTCCATTTTCACAGTATCTATTGTATCTTTCAGATTTTAATTTCTCTTTTAGGTTCTCACACTAAGGAGACAACAGGATATTTGCACGTCTGGGTTTGATTTATTTCGCTTGAGTATGGTCTCCAGTTGCATCTATTTACCAATAAAAGCCTCATATTTATCCTTTTGAATAGAGAATAATACTCTATTGTATAAAATCACCACATCTTTATCCATTATTCAGTCGATGGGCATTTGGGTTGTTTCCAAGATTTAGTTAGGACAAATTGTGCTACTATAAACATGGGTGCACATATATTGCTGTGGCATGATGTTTTTAGTTCTGGAAAGATACCCTGAAACGGAATAGCTAACTTGATTCAGACCTCCATCCCTAGCTTTTTGAAGGATCTCCAGACTGATTTCCATAGGATTTCTTTTTTTTTTTTTTTCTACAGAGTCTCACTACGCAACTCATAGTGATCCACCTGTTTCCTGCCTCTCAAGTGCTGGGATTACAGGCGCACACTACCGCACCTGGACTCCA
Organism: Capromys pilorides; assembly: GCA_004027915.1. Classification (NCBI taxonomy): domain Eukaryota; kingdom Metazoa; phylum Chordata; class Mammalia; order Rodentia; family Capromyidae; genus Capromys; species Capromys pilorides. The sequence continues at coordinate 7,676 of PVKN010044777.1, forward strand.
TTGCTGACTCAGCGCGCTCCGGAGCATGGCCAGCGCAGCAGGCCGGGCCAGGAACCAAACCCTGGCCCCTGCACTTCCCTAAGCAAGCACTTAATCCACTGAGCTATACCGCCAGCCCTTCCATAGGGGTTTTACCTGTCTACACTCCCACTGACAGTGCAGAAGTGTTCCCTTTTCCCCACAGCCCCTCCAACGTTTGTTATTGGTTGATTTCTTGATGATTACCATTCTTTCTGGGGGGAGATGAAATCTCAGTGTTGTTTCAGTTTGCATTTGTTGAATGATCAATGTTGTTGAGCATTTTTTCATATATTTACTTACTATTTGTATTTCTTCATCTGAGAGGTGTGTGTTCATTTCAGATGCCCATTTTTGGATTCGGCTTTTGAATTTTGGGGACCTGGCTTTAAAATTTTTTGTATGTTGTAGATAGAAGGCCTTTGTCAGAGGGACACTTGGCTATAATTCCTGCCCAGTTTGTGTGTATGTGTGTGTGTGTGTGTGTGTGTGTTTTACTGTGTTGGTAATTTCTTTTGAAGTGCAGAAACTTTTCAAAAAGATGAGATTCCAGTTGTTCATGCTTCGAAGTATTTCCCAAGAAATTTGGTTTTTGTTCACAAAATCTCTACCTACCCTATCTCTTTAAGATTTCTACTTATGTTTTCCTCCAAGAAAATGTTTAAAGATTTAATGTTAAAATCTTTCACCCATTTTGACTGTAGGCTAGTGCCTAACACCATATCTTTGTCGGGTCCTAATTTTTTCACATGGTTTATCATAAAACTTTGTTTTGCTGGAAATGCAGACCCTCCTGGGCATATGCATGCTCCTAGAGCACAGGCCTGCACCTGAGAGCAAACACAGTCAAAAGTTGTCTTTGGAAGTAGCATTTTTTCCACCACCAAATTTTCCTAACACACATAACACAGTAAAATATATGTGAAGTAGAGTTGTTGTGGGAACACTGTCTGGTCAGTGCTGACAAGACACTGGATCCACACTTGCTCTGGGAGGCACAATGGAAAGCCCCTCCTGAAGAAAGCCCTGGTGTGAGGGGTTTGAGGAAAGAAGCCCGAAAAAAACTCTTTCTGTTTCTCATTACTGATCAACACACATGCAACCTCCAAAAGCAACAGACTCTATTAAGAAATCCTTAATGCGAGATGTAAGCTACTGTTTTAAATAATTCTCTCCAGAAGGTTCAAATTTTCTTTTGTGGAAATTACCACTTATTCCCACTGCCCATCTCTACATAGAATCATGGAAATCAAATGTCCACTTCTGCATCCTACCTTCTCTACCTTCTCTATTTTATGGTCTATCAGAAGCACTCTTTTAGTTGTGGTGTCATTTCCCTTACTCACTGTGCACTTTGCATGGTTTAGGCTATCAGTTGGCAGTTTTGCCAGACATGGTGGACTTCCCCCTAAACTGGATAGGGCAGGAAGTTTCCAGGGCCACACTGGGTACTGTTTGTGTGGGCACCATTGGCTGTAAGTTTGTTCAAGGGCCACAATATTAAAATCAAACATTCTGTATTTCAACAGAAACTGCAAATAAAGCTTGGAAACTGGACTTGGGGGTAAAAAGAGCTCAGGGCACCACTGACTTCAACACAGCCAGTGTGTTGTCCTGTGCACCTCTGCTTTCCCCACTTTTCAAGAAGGAAAGGTGATGAGGCACTGGAGTACTCTCTCACAGTTCCCTGGAAATGCATCCTCACTTCTCATAGTGAAAGTTTCACCTGTTCATGTCGTACCAGGTCAATGCAGCTACACAATTTAAATTCCTTTTAATTTCCAAACTAACTTTTTTATCACAGGCAATAAATCCGCACCCCCTGAGCAGCAGCTGATACCAAGGTGTGAGTGGTACCTTTACCCAGTTTGTCAAGTCTTGCATTCAGGGGATTTTCGACCACTGCAAGGATGAAGGGAAGGTGCTACCCTTCCATGCCTCCCAAACTGTCTGAATCTCAGTGTACCTGTCACAAGTTCATCACAATCTAGGTTAAAAACGAACGGCACGATTATCCCCAAACTTGTATCACTTCTCTCAATTTGTGCTTCCCACTTCTGTTGATGGCCTTGGTCCAGTCACCCCTCTGGAGTTCTCACTCTTCCCATGATCCAGCACCCTGCTGCAGTAACCCTGCTCTGAAGCACTGTCACTTCATTGACCCTCCTGCCTCAGACTGACCTTGTCCTTCCTAGAGCTTCATATACCCTCTTCAGAAGCAACTCATGCCCACCCTTGATCCCTCCAACCTGTACTCTTTGAATCAGCTCTGGCATCTGCTTGCAACCTTAGTAGCAAGGGCTATCATTATGTGTCTCAGGTACCTCATGACACATAAATGACTCCTTACAGC
>PVKN010044778.1:0-10047 GCA_004027915.1 Capromys pilorides
GCATGACACAAGCAGAGTAAGACACATTTGAAGATGGATTCCACACAGATGATCTAGGATGTGCATTCTTACTGTCTGCCAGGGTACAGTGTAAGCCACTCATATGGGTTTGAAATGAAGTGCAGTGGGTCAATATAACACCTTTTTTAAAAGAATAAAAAATAATAAAAACAAAAATGAGAAATGATACAGAGCTTCAACAATGGCTATTTTATTGCATAATGTTTTTAAATTAGCTGTTCAGATTACACTGAAAGGCTGCAAAATTGGTCAAAAAAGTTATAAGAAATGAAAAAGAGAGAAGAGAAAATATTTTAAGCATTAACTTCTCCTTTCAATAGACCAAGAGAAGGCCAGGTGTGCTGCAGCATGCCTGTAATCCCAGCACTTGGGAGGCTGAGGCAGGAAGATCGATGTGAGTTTGAGACCAGCCTGGGCTACAAAAGTGAGTTCAAAGCCAGCCTGAACTGCATAGGACACTCTCTCAAAAAAAAATAAATAAATAAAGTAAATAAATAAATAAATAAATAAATAAACCAAGAGAAATCAGAAGTGCAATTATCCAAACTATCCTGAATATGTACATAAATATAACTTTTCCCGTCTTTCTTTCTTCTATCACTTTCCTCAACCCAACTGTTCCTTCCCTTTGAATAGATTCTTTTCCTTTCATAGTATTTATTATATCCTTTTGATTTTATTTACTATTTCAGGTTCTTACACTAGTGAAGCAATATGATGTTTATACATGTGGGTCTAATTTATTTTACTTATGAGTATGTGCAATCATTCATCTATAAAAGCCTCCAGGCTATATTTTCTAAGGTGATTAACACACCATTGTGCAAAAATAGAACATCTTCTTTATTCATTCCCCACTGGATGCACATTTGGGTTGTTTCCAAAATTTAGCTATGACGAATCAGGCTGCTATGAATATGGGTGCACATATATTGCTGTGATGTGATGTTTTCAGTTCTTCAGAAAAAATACCCAGGAGGAGAATAGCTGGGTTGAATGGGATCTCAAATCATAGCTTTCTAAGGAAACTTGACACTGATTTCCACAATGGTTATACCAGTCTATGCTCCCACTAACAGTGAAGAAGTGTTTCTTGTTCACCACAGCCCCTCTAGCATTTTTTATGGGTTGACTTCTTGATGATAGTCATTCTTTCTGGGGTGAGATGGAATCTCAGTGCTGTTTTAATTTGGATTTCTCAATTGACCAATGATATTGAACATTTTTTCATATATTTATGTGCCATGTATTTCTTCATCTGATTAGTATAAATTCATAATAGTCTTTAAGAATAATAAAATGCTTCTAAAATGTTTCAGAGTTTCAACATTGGGCTATTCAGCATGGAGCCATAAAAGTTTATTCTTTTTTTTCTAGAATTTGAATGTAACCACTATCATATAGGTAGCTTATAGATCAGATGATACAATCATCACTCAGTGTTATCTGTCTAACTTGGAATAAGTTTGAAGTGCATAGCATTAAGCTGGGAAATATAAATGTAATGTAAAATTAGTCCATGTGGAGAATTACCAATATAAGGCAACAGAGGAGACAGACAATCAGACAATAAATTTGCAGAGTAGATATTAAATGGTTAGTACATTGTATCAGCTTGAGAATTTTAGAAGTTTAAGCAAATCAATAGGGGTTCAGGGCCTTGACTTTGTAAACATCTGGATCCAGAGGAGTAGATGGAGATGGTGTGAGTACTACACCTGCCTTGGGGGAGAAAAGGTAATCTGCTTGCAATATAAGGGAGGAGAAGAAGCTTGTTTCTCCTCCTTTTTCTTCTTGATGCTTTTGCTGTCTCCAGCCATCTTGAAGTGCTGCCCCTGTGCCATGCCACCCTGCCTTACAGCCAACTGACTATGGATTGAAACCTGCACAAACTGCAAGCTAAATAAACCTTTCCTTCCTTCCTTTTGTGTGTCAGGTGGTTTGCCCCAGCAGCAAAAGAAAAGCAACTAGGACAGATTCATGGGAGTAAAGCAGTGAAATCAAAACTTATCATTCACTCAGTAGAATTAAACTATCTTAGGCACTGATATTCTGAGAATCTGATTAACATGTAGAGGAGGCTTAGATGTCAGGGAACTTAAAGGATAACAAACACAGTGGGAGAGGCAAATCCATAAATATAAATGTCAGCGCATGTAACATGCAGAGCTGGCATTCAACAGAGCTGCCCAAAAGCACTGCAGCAGCTAGCAGTGGGTATCATACCACAACAACCAATACACATTTCCCATAGCACCTACACCTGGTAATAAGCTCACAACACTATTCTGGTGACAGGTAAGCACTATTTGACAAAGAAAGGGCCAGGGACCCACAGTGAAGACTAGAGAAGTAATATGAAGCCTGAGGACGTGAGGGCAATGGATCGATGTTGTCATTAGAGAATGAAGGACCATGGAAAGACTTTGGGTAATGATAGGCCTGGAGGGATAGAGGAAGCCCAAGGAAAGTCAGGAATCATCCATGTGGACACATACTTACAGAGGCAAAGTGAACACAGACTTTGAGGAACAGAATGCAAATGGAGAAGAACAGAGTTTTCCTATCCTACAAAAATAATATTTGTGTTTCAAGATAAAATGTTACTTTAAAAAATTGCTAAAGGTCAGTAATGTGGAAGAAAAGTGCTTTATGGAAAAGGAAAGGATAAAAAGCCCAGACAGTGTGGTTCTCCCTATGTTTTCTATGTCTATGTCCTGGAAGATGACTATAGAGGAGACCACCAAATCAACTAAAATGAAATAAGAAGGAATAGCAGCCCCTAACCTTTGTCCTAGCAGAGTTCCCAGTTCTGTTCTTGTGTTCCAGTATCTCACTGCAAAAGACTAAGTTTTCTGCAGACAGGCCTCTGAATTAAAACCAAACCAAATCTTTTGCTTCTGAGGGCTCTTTCAGCCAAATAACAACCTAAACGCATGGGTTTTGGCACTCTTTGTTCTTTGCCAAGCCTCTCCAAACAGCTTTGCTATCCCTGTTAATAATCAAAACAGAAAACAATAAAGAAAAATCAGTGACAGACTTCTACTCAAAAGCACAAAGAGTTATAAATGATGATTTTTCGTAGGCATTCACTCACAACTCTCATCTGATTAGAGCTCCATGCTGAGAAAAAGAAGGTTGAATTTTCATGCATCTTGTTCTACAGTGGCCTGACAAACACTGTTCATCTCTTCTGAGTGTGGCCACCCAGGCACAACCCGCTGTTATCTGACTTACTCACACCTCTAAAAGGAGCTACACCAGTATATGATGGGGACCACAGCTCTATTAAGAGGTCACAGTCAGGGAACTTTACTGTTATTGAAGATGGTGATCACAGCTCAGCCGTGAACATCACCTTCAGAGAGCCAGAATTGCATTTTATAGCTCTCTTTTAAAAACCCAGCTATCTATGAAATCACCTTTATGACGTTCAGCACAATCCTGATAGAATGCTCCTGCATCACCATGATATGGCTCTGTGACAGGAGCTACAAATATCCTAAAATCACAAACAGTGAAGCCAGTTGCAATTTTTAGGTTACAAAAGCAAAAACTGCTTTCCAAGAATAATCCCTTATGCTTAACCAGCTGTCAGTGCAGAGATGACTACCACTGCTGCAGTCACCATATGCCGTGAAGATCCGTGGCAGGCCAAAGGAACAGCTGGCTCTCCCACGTGTGGGTCGGCAAGACAGGAGTGGGACTGTGCTGCCGTCCCTACTGCAGGCCTGAGCGTGCACTCCCCTGCCTCACTCAGGCTCCTGTGAAGTGGAGGTGTATGCTGCACAGATGCTGTGCTTTGCTAGCGGCAAACTGTATGAGGCCCACGCAGGTCTGTGTGCCCACAAGTTGAAAATGTAGGTATGGGATGTGCAGAGGATTTATTTTCAGTGAATCTTGCTTGCTCTAAAAGTATTGCTCTAGCATTATGTAAAGACAGAATGTCCTTCAATTTATGACCACAAAACCCTGAGGCTACAACGACTCACTAAAACTTTCATCAAAAACAATCACCACCTCTCACTTTATTAAAGTGATCACCTGTGTATAGTTTTGACAGTGATGTATTGAATGCACAGTAGTTAAACTCAGAGCTCTGTCTTTTTTCCCAGTGTTTCTCTCCAACATTTCTGAGCCAGACGTTTTTATGATTGTTGCTGGTACACTGCGTAGTATAAAATGGTGTAATGCCAGAGAGGTAAGCTGGTCCCACCTGCTCACTCCACTGAAAGCTGAAGAAACCAAGTAAATTTTTCACTATGTTTTGTTTATATCTTTTCTTCACAACACTGAGAGCTTTTTCCTTTTTTAAAACCCATCTTTTTTCTGATTCCCTGTTTCTGTAGAACATTCAAGGTTTCTATGAGATTCCCAAAAATAAACCAGGATGTTGTCAAAAATATTACTATGATGTCATTTTTGCATGTACTCTGAAATTGGAGAATGATCATGAATGAAATCTGAACTCTCCTTTCTTTCATGCATCAAGTCATTTTAAATTGGTGACCCAACACACAAGAGAATATATCAGTGTGAAATATGTATGTGTATGTGTGTGTGTGTGTATGTGTGTGTGTGTGTGTGTGTGTGTACATATGTATGTGTGTATATTTCCACTTAAATTACCTTCTAGGAGAAGATAAAAGAATAAGGATTTATGGACACATTTTAGAAGCATAGAATCTTCCTAATCACAATTTTAAATTAGAAACTTTGTAATCTCTAATATATACACAAGTTTAAAAAGATGCAACGAATATTAAAGTCATTGACCTTGCTGGCAAAAAGACTTCTTAGGTAAAAATACTATAAAATTCTCTAGAAATTGCTCTATAAACCTAATAAAAGTGTGAATTAAAAACTTAAATATAAGAAATCAGCAGCCCGTGACTAGAACCTAACCCCAGAGTCAAGTAGATTTATAGTCAGGTAGGAAGTTGTTTAAGTGCGTGAATCAAGCTGCCCACTTAAAAATAAATAAGGTGGTACTAGTTTAAAAGGTATACGAGAAGGTTTTTTTTTTCTTTTGTGATATCAGAGATTGAGCACATGATCTTGCTCTTGCAAGGTGGATGCTTATGCCACTGAACTATATCCCTGGTCTCTGAAGAGTTCTTAACATTCAAGCAGAAGAAGCTTGAACATACATGAAGAGCTCACCTCAGCTGCTTGAGTTCTGAGACTGACCCAAAGGCTTGATTTATCTAGAGGACTGTGGGCATGGGCGTGATTCATCTGCTATAGAAACAACATTGAAATCACATGCAGCTTTTTTTTTATGTTGAGTATCAAACCTATGGTTTTTCATGTTAAGCAAGTGCTCTGTCTATGAGCTACCCTAGCTCACATACACAGTTTTATATTCATGGTGTCCTTTAAGGATTCTGCTGAGACTCAGTTTCTGTGCTTCCAGAATATTCATCCAGAAGGATGATGTTGGCCTTGTGAAAGAAGGAAAGATTACACTTTGAAGTCACACAGAAATTCCTTTCAACTATATAAAATTTCCTCCTGTGGAATGAATTTCTTAAGTGCGATAACTGCCTTTAGTGGTACTCTTGATCTTGTTTGATCTATTTCTTCACAAATAATACTGTGAGGTTCACATTGCAAATAATATAGAGATAGATCCTGTCATTAACTTTGGGTTTAATGAAGAGTACTATCATCCTGTTTCTTTTCAGCAAAAATAATATGACAACAAAGATTTGATATCTGAGCATTTCTAAAAGGTAGCTAACTGAAAAAGAGGGTGGAATAAGCTGTCCTTAGCCCATGTCTTTCTATAAAAATAATTTGGCAGCAATTTGTAGACAAAAGTGCTCAAGACTTATGTAGAGCTGAGCATGGTGACTCTCACCTGTAGTCCCAGCAATCTGGAGGTTGAGGCAGGAGGACTGCCATGAGTTTGAAGCTAGCCTGGATACACTGTGAGTTCAAGGCCAGCCTGCACTACATAAGAAGACACCTCACCTCCTGTAGAGGTCAATACATTGTGTCAACTTGGCTGGACCACCTTGGCATTCCATACCATAGCTGTAGGGAGCACCCACCCTAGTGCATGGAGGGGTACCACCCTAAAGTGACTCAGCACAAAAAGGGTATATAAATGGGTTGACGAAGGATTCTGAATTCCATTTCTTCAAAGGAACTTCAGTTTTCACAGTCAGCTTGGACTTCACCCCCTGGCTTCCAACAAAGACTCTTCAGGCTCCAGCTTAGATCCTTCAGATTTTTGTCACAGATTCTTCAGCCTTCCATTACAGACTATTCAGCCTTCTGTTGCAGACTCATCAACCTTCTATCCCTTTCATTGCACACTCTTTGGCCAACTGATTCAGACTTGCACAGAATATTGCAGAGAGCTTCAGCCCTGGGACTGAATCCTTCAGTCTCAGGTGTGCACAGGCCCTCTGCACACTTTCTCATCTGACTCTGTGGCTGTAAGCCAATCTTATAATTTCTTATACATTTGTACATCTTGTGTTATACCTATTCCTTGTATTATATTTACACTTTTAGTAAACCCTAATACACTCCTCCTCAAAACAATACCTATATAGAAAGGTGTCAACCCTTATGCATCCCAAGATCAAAGAGGGTCTCTGCTGTCCCTCCTGCTCACTGTGTGTCACACCTACTGACTGGGGTGCTGGCTGTGAACCTAGATGCAACCTGTGATCCAGCTCTACCGCCCACTGGAACATGGTCCTGAAGGCAGCCCTATCATTTACAGACCTGTGAGAGAATGTCTTGACCTGCTGAAACCAGTTTATAAAACCAATAAGAGTCATAAGTTCCTTCAAATGCTCAAATACTAACTTAAAGCTATATGGATCAGGAAAGATGAGGCAAATATAACTAGAGTAACTGATTTTGAAGAAGTGAAGATCTACAAATGATGTGAGACATAATTAGGATGAAACATCTTTTCAAAGTTCTATGAGCAAATAAAATCAACAATAAAATATCTTAACAACCTTAGAAATATCTTGAGCCTGAAAAAATTAATGGACAAATATTACAGGCTTTAATGCCCTGTCTCACCATTTCTACTCACCATAATACTGGAAATCTGGGTCAGAGCAATTAGATAAGGTAAATCATTCAAAGGCAAGCAACTGAATAGGAAAAAGGTAATTACTTCTGCTTACAAATGGCATGATCATAGAAAGATAGATAGATAGAGAGATAGAGAGATAGATAGATAGAGAGATATGATAGAGATAGAGAGATACAAATGATATAGATACAGGCATAGATATATATAGAACATAAGCTCAACAAAGAATTTTTAGAATTCATAGATAAATTCAATATAGATGCAGAATACAAAAACTCTGTGGAATGTTTATGCACAAACAATAAACATACTAAAAGTGAAATTAAGAATTCAACACTTTTAGGGCAGGCCAAATAGCTAAGTGGATTAAAGCACCTGGAAGCAGGTGCATGGGGCCAGAGAGTCAATCTCTGGGCTTGCCAGGACAGCCCAGCCCCCAGGGCACACTGGGACAATAATTGAGACTGGACATGGTGACGTGCACCTGTAATCCCAGCTCTTGGGAGGCTGTAAACAGGCAGATCACTATGAATCTGATCCAGTAGTGAGACCCTGAACACCCTGTAGAAGCTTCCCTAAACTACAAAAGAAAGAGAGAGAGAGAGAGAGAGAGAGAGAGAAATCAACACTTTTATGACAACAAGAAGAATATAATATTGAAAAATAAACATTTCAAGAAGATGAAAGATTTGGTTACAGAAGATTATAAAATATTAAGTAAGAAAACAGAACACTTAGCTGAATTAAAAAATATTGTGTTCATGAACTAGAAAAATTAATATTGTCAAAATGTCTTTGCTACCCACATTTCTTTATAGATGCAATGCATTGCCTATCAATATCAGAGACGTCTTTCAAAGAATTCTGAAATTCATATTGAACCACAGAAGACTTCCAAGTAGTATATATATGTATATATATATATATATATATATATATATATATATATGAATTATTATAATGACCAAATGGAAGGTTCCTCACCTCTTGTTTCAAAACTAGATTACAAAGATATAGTAATGAAAGTATTATGGTATGAGCTTAAACACAGGCATGAAGACACACAGAATCAAATAGAGATCATAGAAATAACCTATATACTTTTACAGCTCACTGATTTTTTTTTTTTATGTATTTAGTGCAGGATCTACAAGGTCTCACTACACAGATCATACTTATAGTGATCCTCCTGTTTTCAGTCTCCCAAGTGCTGGGATTACAGGTGTATGCCACCATGCAACCTCAACACACTCCAGGGGAAGGGTCAGCACAGCTTGTGGTGCTGGGAATAGAACCCTAGCCTCTTATTTCTGCCTAAGCAAGAGCTTTAGTCCACTGAGCTAACTGGCTGGCCATAACTCACTGATTTTTTTTCCTGGTTTAATAAGGACTTGTTTATTTTGAGAAAAAAGATCCCAAACATCAGGTGTTCACAAAAAATAACCCACAGTATCAACCTTAGAAAACAAAGACTATTACACTAGTTTTTTTAGAAGATGAATTTGACATGCTCTCATTCACAAAAATACATTGTTACATTTGTGTTTAACAGCCCCACAAAGTGCTTGATATGGGGTGATACACATAATTCTTAAGTCAAACAAAGTTGCTTGCAGATGCTACACTAAATGAGATTGCCTTTGCAATTAGGGAAGTAACTACTGAAATCATGTACAAATGGAAATAGCAATACTACCTGCATAATGAGAGATCATTGCAGAGATAGCTGATAAAAACCATATAACCTTTTCATTTTATGTTAAGTCATAAAAAGGTATCAAAACTAAGAAGCAAAAATTACAGGAGAAGACTTAACAAAGCTACGAGGAGAACCAAATGAAGTGAAAATGGTATTAGGTGCAGGGCAATTATGAACTTGGTAGGACATAAGGAGAACAGTGACCATGTGCTGAAGATACTAGGGGAGAGGATCTGGTGAAATTTTGACCTTAGATAAAGAAATAATGGAACAAGACTTCTAAACTCCATTATATGCTTAAGAATCATCCTCGCCATTGGCACTGTCTCTGTCATCTTCTCCTTCCTCAGCCTATTTTTCATCATCCTTGCTCAACTCCAGCTGGTCCTCCACCCAATCTTCATTTGCATCATCATCCGGCAGATCCCCTCCTCAGCAAAGTCATCCACAGCCCCCTAGTCTCATTTCCTCTGGGAGGTCGTGGTCTGCTCCTCTCTGGTCTTGTCATCTCTTCATCTCCACTGCTGCTTATTTGCTCTGCTGCTTTTAAATTTTCTCCAGGATTTCGAGTGAAGAATCTACTTTTTTTTTTTTTATCTGCGTCAGCTCCTTCCTAAGGGCCTGAAGGTTGTCACCTTTCAACTTTCCAGATTTGGATGAAGACCCCCACTGGCCACTCTTAAAACTGAAGCCACTTTTGCCTCTTTGGGAGATGTTTCCTGATTACACACTGGCATTTCGAGGGCACTGCAGCCAGAGAAATAGGAGGAGGAGGAGGAGCACATGCTGTGTAACTGTACATCCTGTAATAATAATCACGCTAAAGTCATAGTCCAAGTAAAAGGAGGAGCGGAGTAGAGGGGACGGAAAAGGGTATTCTGATACTGACCTGTACATCGCCACTGCAGATCGTTTCACACCTGTTCACTCTTGGCTCTGCAGCCTGATTAACATCTAAAACTTGGCCAGCAATCATACTGCCATCCAGCTACAGCAGTCCTGGCATTTCTTTCATTAACATACTGGATAAAGACAAAACCCTTATGAATGGAGCAACCCACAGTTTTGCCGTGCTTCGAGAAGATGGCATCCACATCAGATTTCTTCACCACAAGAGTGCTCAGATGCCCAATGACACATAGGAATTCATGGAGCAAGGATCTATCTTGTTGGTAACATTGCTAGCCATCATGGTTGAAGATAAAGTTGCTGATAGTAACAGAAACTGTAGCTGAAGTTCAAAAAAGTCTCACAGGAGAGG
>PVKN010044779.1:0-10029 GCA_004027915.1 Capromys pilorides
TGAAATTTAAAAAAAAAAAAGGAAGGGATAACAATAAATATTCTCAGACCCAATGCTGAATAAATTTTACTAGGCCTCTTCCTGTCGCATGATTCTTTGCTCATCAGGCAATCTTCCAACCATGTTTTTGATTTCTCAGATAAGCCTTCTACCAGGTAGAGATTCCGGCATAGGCTGCATGCCTGTTACAGGTTATGAGCATTGCTGTTTACAGATCGGCTCTGTAGAGTTTAGCTGTCATGTCTATTTCCCACTGGCATGAGGCAATTGGAGCAGGAAATGGAAAAATAGGTTGTGGGATTTCCAGACTGGAGAAACCTGATTTTTCTAGCTCCAGAATTCAGAGGCCACACACGTGCTGGCAAGCACGGCCAGGGCTGTCCAGAACACGCAGGTCAGGCAGTGACTCGTGGGACAAAGCCTTCACCTGCCCGCCAGATGGCCCTCCAGCAGGTATTCTCTGCAGGAAGATGCCAGCCCCTGCCTGTGACCTTGCCTGAGCCACCACATCCCCTAGCTGAGCTGCAGTTTTTGCATCTACATAGGGAAGGGATTTAAATAAACTAATATGGAGGGCTCCTTGGAGGTTAGCAGACAAAAGTAAGAACAGCCGATGTTGGAGAGAAAAGCCTCCAGATACTTTCTGATGTTGAACACAGGGACCAGGCATTTCTCTGCCTTCAGTGACACACAATTTGAAAACCAAGCAAGTCTTTCTTTAGTTTTTCCCCCAATGCCATGTAATTTCCTGCAGTCCTCATCAAGACAAAACTGACCCACCAAATTTCCTTTGAGGAATTCTTCCTGAAGTTTTTTGTTTTGTTTTGTCTTTGGTTTTTTTTGTGGGACCGGGGGCTCAAACTCACGACCTTGCACTTGCCAAGCAAGCACTAGGGCCACAGAGCTATGTCCCCAGCTCCCCTTTGAGGGATTCTTACATGTGGGTAAAATGAAAAAGTGGCTGTGGTTCCTGGGGTGCAGGAACCTTGCTACTGTCCCTGACCTGTGCCTACTATTTGTTTGCCTCTATGGCTTTTCAGCCCACACCCCAAAGTGGCCCCAGAGGGGCTGCATCTCACTCCCAGCAGGACAGCTGCTGTTGCCACACTGCCTCCTCTTGGGCTTGGCTCCTGCTCTCCCGGGTCTAGCCCTGGCAGACATATTGACTTTAGCTTGGAGGTGACTCAGAGACCAGGTAGTGCCAAAGTTCATCAAAGGAGTGAACCCTGGACACTCCCAAAGCTCCCAGCTCAGGGTCTCCTGGAGGATGGGTAGCTCTAAGGTAGCAAAGCAGGGTGGGGAGGGCCCAGCCAGCCTGGCAGGTGTCCAGGATCTTGTCCAATCACTTGCCAGTAGTTATATCATCCGGCCTCTTCCTGTCTCCAGAGGAGGCCCGTAGGGGCTTTGCCGTTTCTTCCATTCCTTCCATCTTTCTCCTCTTCCTGCTGGTTTTCTGTGGAGACTTGCTTTCCATGTGAGTCAGGTCACTAGAACAAAATACTTGAGAATGACGGCCCAAGGAAGGGCTTATTTATGTTTGTTGAGGTGCTAAGGATTTAACCCAGGGCCTTTGCACTGAGCTACATCTCAGCCACTGTTTTAGTTTTTTTTAAGATAGGTTCTAAGTCATTAAGTTGTGTTGTTTGAACTTGTGACCCTTCTGCCTTAGCCTTACAGAGTGCTGGCATTACAGGCATGCACCACCACGTCTGCTAAGAAAGACTTATCTTTCTTTCTTTCTTTTCTGTTTTCCGGGACCAGGGTTCAAACTCATGACCTTGTACTTGCCAGGCAGGCACTTGTGCCACGGAGCTATCTCCCCAGTCCCTAAGACTTACCTTTCAGAGATTTCAGTCTATGAAACATGGTGGAAAAACGTAGAGCAAGAGCTGGCCAGATAGCTCAGCAGACTAAAGTGCCTGCTTAGAGAGACACAGGAACTGGGGTTCGATCCCCATCCTGCTGTGCTGGCACAGTCCCCTGATGTGCTGAGATAGCAATTGAGACTGTGTGGCAGCATGCACCTGTAATCTCAGTGCAGCGCTTGGGAGGCTGAAAACAGGAGGATCACTACGAGTCCGATCTGTGTATTGAGACCCTGGAGATCCTGTAGACCCTGTCCTAAATACATTTAAAAAGAGAAAGAAAGATATACAGAGGAAAGCTACTCATCTAATGGCAGGCAGGGAGCAGAGAAGAGAAATGGAGAGAGGAGGAAGCTGGGACAAGGTACAGGCCCCCAAGAGCACATCCCCAGGATCTAGACCCTTCCACGAGGCTCTGCCTCCTGCTTCCGTTATCTCTCAATAATGCCATCAAATTAGGAGAGCAGGGACTAGAGAGATAGCTCCGTGGCACAAGTGCCTGCCTGGCAAGTGCAAGGTTGTGAATTTAAACCCCAGTCCTAAAAAAAAAATTAGTAGAGCATCAGTGGATTCATTAAACCGCTGAGGAAATTAGAACTCTCAGGATCCAATTACTTCCTTAAAGCCCATCCATTGGCAACAGTGCTTTCAACACAGGGAGGCTTTAGGGGAGCAGGAAGGTAGAGGGGGAGGGCAGGCCAGGTACCCTTAGGCACACTCCAGCCCTGCTGGGCTGCAGCTGCTTTCCGGGAGGGATCGGTAGCCCAGCCCTAGGAGAGAGGAGGGGTCGTCCACTCGCTCCCTTGATGTGGCTTGAATGTTGTGCCCTGAGCGTGAAACACCTGTTAATACAATGAATTTTTAAAAATGGATTTGCGTAACTTTAAAATCAGCCCCCAAAGGCCTAATTATAATTTTTGTTTGGGCAGCTCGACGTGTATCAACCGTTAGGCTCTCTGGAAAATCCCCTTTCCAAACGGTGTATATCAGATACCATTGCTACGTTTCTGGTCAACGTTGTCTTCTACTCACCTGCAGTTGCTTCTTGTGTTCTGCCCAAAAGCCACAGGGCAACACAGGAAAGACGAGTTTAGAGAGTTGAAAACATACCAGGACTTCAAATCAGGCTGACTTAGGTTCAAATCCTGGCTCTAGCAGTTATTGACTTAATAAGATTCTTATTTTCTTCATTTCTCTAAAAGAAAATAAAAAGAAAAGAAAAAAGGAAAATCAGATTATTTGCTGGACCATAAACAACAGCAGTTGAGAACATAGACTCCAGCTAAAGGAGTTCTCCTGAAAATAGAATAGAAATTGGAGGGCTGGCGAGATAGTTCAGTGAACTAAGTGCCTACTTAGGCAAGTGCAGGAACCAGGGTACCGAATGCCACACCAGCCCTGCTCATAATGAGACCCTGTACCAAATACATAAAAAAGAAAAATAGGGGCCAGCGAGATGGCTCAGTGGTCTAAAGCACCTGTTTAGGCAACCACAGGGACCACGGTTCGATCCCCGGCACCATATGTTGCGCCAGCTCCACCCCCAGGACAGGCTGACCTGGCCATAATATTAAAATAGATAAAAAATAAATAAATATATAGAAAAAAATTGTATATGTAAGGGGAGCTTGATCAGTGTGTTCCCAATGTATGATGCATATTTGGAAATATCACACTGAACCCCATTTTTACCTACAATTGCCATGTGTTAATGAAAGAAAGAACCTAGGCTTTTTTTTTTTTTTTCCGGGACCAGGGTTTGAACTCATGACCTTGTGCTTGTCAGGCAGGCACTTGTGCCATGGAGCTATCTCCCTGACCCTGGGCTTTGGAATTAGGTTTTATTCCTATAACGGTGATAATCTTGTTTCATTACTCAAAGCCTCGGTCCTCTGGTCTATAGCACAGAGGTTTTTGTGTTTTGTTTGGTTTGAGTTTTTTTTGTAGCACCAAGGTTCAAACTCATGACCTTGCTCTTGCCAGGCAGGCACTTGTGCCACAGAGCTATCTTCCCAGCCCCTATGCTTCTTTCTATTTAGATGTTTTTGTTAGAATACAGATATAGGGGCTGGGGCTTAAAAACATAATTTTTTTTTTTTTTTTTTTTTTTTTTTTTTTTTTTTTTTTTTTTTTTTTTTTTTTTTTTTTTTTTTTTGTCTTTTTGGGACAGGGTCTCACTATGCAATTCAGGCTGGCCTTGAGCTCGCACCGATCAATCCTCCTGCCTCAGCCTCCCAAGTGCTGGGATTACAGGTGTGTGACACCACACCTGGCTCAAAATATAGATATTTTAACATTTGTTTTTCCCTAGGTTCTTTTTCTTTGTGGAGACTACAGAGAATTCTTTGCTGTCTGGGTTTTGTTTTGTTTTGCTTTTGTTTTTTGTAGAGCTGGAGATTGAAAGCTAGGTCTCATACCTGCTAAGCAAGTACTCTATCACTGAACTATCCCACCAGCCCTGGTATGGTATGACCTTTTCTTTCTTTCTTTGCGGGGGGTGGGGGTGGGGGGGTGGGGGCAGGACTGGGGTTCGAACTCATGACCTTACACTTGCCAAGCAGGGACTTGTGCCACAAAGCTATCTCCCTGGCCCTTCTTTCTTTCTTTCTTTCTTTCTTTCTTTCTTTCTTTCTTCCTTCCTTCCTTCGTTCCTTCCTTCCTTACTTTCTTTCTTTCCTTCTTTCTTTCCAGTGTGGTCTTTTTAAGTGCTACGTGTCAGTTCACAAAGTTCCAGGGCCTGCTCATTACAATGCTCTTATTTGAAGAAATCAGCTGAAAAAACAAAACTGAGCCAGGTGTGGTGGTGCACACCTGTAATCCCAGCACTTGGGAGGCTGAGGCAGGGGGATCAGTGCGAGCTCAAGACCAGCCTGGGCTACAAAAGTGAGCTCAAGGCCAGCCTGAACTGCATAACAAGACCCTGTCTCAAAAAGACAAAACTGAAAACTTTTCTATGAGGTTGGGACTGTAGCTGAGTGGTAGAGTGCCTGGCTAACATATATGAGGCCCTGAGTTAAACCCCTAGCATTGCAAACGAACTAACCTACAGTAGGAAGATTTTTTGATCATGTACCCATCCATTCATCCATCCATCCATCCATCCATCCATCCATCCACCCATCCATCCACAGAAAATCTTGGTCCTGGGGTTGCAGAAACAGACAGACACGGCTCTTCCCCTCAGGGAGTTTCAGTTGACAAGAAGATGGTGCAAACCCATTCCTGGAATGAGGCAAACTGCTCTGCACTCCCAGACCAAGAGACTTTTTAAAAAATTTTATTTCTTTATTTGGTACAGGATCTCGCTATGCAGCTCAGACTTGTAGTGATCCTCCTGTCTCAGCCTCCCCAGCACTGGGATTCCAAGCGTGCACCACCATGCTGGGTTTCAGTGGCCTGCAAGGTGTGCCTGGGGTTCTAGGGCAGCAGGGCATGCAGTACCTCAGATGGAACTTGGATCCTTGCACTTGTTAGGCATATATGTATGAGATACCTCCCCAGCCCCGAAGAGACTTAAGAAACCCTACATTCTTGTTCCCCAGGTACCCTTAAACTTTGGGTGAAGTATCTAGGGAAAATCCTAGTTGGATAAATTCTAGTACCACAGACAACTGTGGGAAGGACAGCTCATTCAAGACCACACATTTAAGAATCCATCTCTCTCTCTTTTTTTTTTTTTTTTTTTGCGGAACCAGGGTTCAAACTCACGACCTTGCACTTGCCAGGCAGGCACTTGTGCCATGCAGCTATCTCCCCAGCCCCTAAGAATCAATCTTAATCTGTCACAAATGGTGCAATTTTCTCAATCAATATAAAAGAGAGGGCCAGAGAGATGGCTCAGTGATCTAAAGTGCCTGCTTAGGAAAGCTTAGGCAACCACAGGGACTGCAGTTCAATCCCTGGCACCACATGCTGCTCCAGCCCCACCCCCAGGGCAGGCTGATCCGGCCATAAAAGAAAAATAAAATAAAATAAAATAATAAAAGAGAAATTTACTGATTTTTTTAGACCTGACAGCTCTATATGAAAATGGTAAAGAAAAGTCTAGAATTTTTCAGTTTTCTTTACTCTCAAGCAAATGTCCACTCTATGGTATCCTTGAGAGGGAATGTGGCCGAGGGCTGTGTGAATCAGCATGAAATCACCACACTGGCACTGGAGCTGCCCGGAGAGTGGGAAGGAACCTGGAGCTTCTCTGGCCTCTGCCTGGGTTTGTACAACCGGATCTGGCTGGAGTTAGGTCTCATCCCCTCAGTCAACCAACCAACAGCAACAGGGCACCCTCCACCTGTGAGTGCTAGGAAACAACCCCCACAGCAAAACAGAGATCTCTTCCACCAGAAAGGAGTGGGAGGAACTGGAGCAACCCAGGGGTCTGCTGACAGAGCAGAGAGCCCTGGCCCGGGCTGGGAACTCACCCAGAGTGGCCTGGGCCCTGCTGTGTCTGCGTGGCGCTGCACCAACTGCTCAGTCATTTGGAAAGGCAGCAACGGGAAGTGCGAAGGGTCTAGGCGTGGCACTGGGCCACATCACTGCTTCTGTAGAGCTCAGACTTTCTGAAGGACGGGCTTTGTGAAAAGACAAAAAGGGTGTCTAAGAACACAAATTGTAGGGCCGGCCAAATAGCTCAGCAGATTAAAATGCCTGCAAGCAGGCGTAGGGGCCAAGGGTTCATCCCTGGGCCTGCTGTGCCAGCCCTGCCCTCACCCTCCTGCCCCCCAAACACACTGAGATGGCAGTTGAGACTGGGTGTGGGGTGCATGCCTGTAATCCTAGCTCTTGGGAGGCTGTAAACAGGGGAGTCACTACTAGGAAGGAAGGTGAGTAGTAATGAGACCCTGAAGAAAATAAGAACACTACTTCTGACAGCTGATTCAAGAGTCGGGAAACACTCCTCGAGTGGGCCTTCCTTGCCTCTTTGAGAGTCCTCAGAGGGAGCGTGTATGCTCCTGCTCCCCAGGTGAGGACCTGGAAGTCACTTGCTTCCAGTCATGGGCTTCATTCCAGTATTTTTAGGCATTAGCTGGAGGCCTCCTTTGTCCTCAAAATCCAGGTTCAGCCATGCGGCCTCCATCACAACAGTCCCCAGTTTCCATGACTTGTGGGTGCTGACAGCCCTCTCGAATAGTTCTGAGGATGCCAGGGAGTGGCATGATGTGGGCCTCTTTTTGGCTTTCTGGCTGCTGTACCCTCTTCATTGCCCATGTTTATCTTTGCCACTGAAAGTACCATGCCTTCTACTACAACCCTGCCACCCCACTGCCTCTAGCACAGGGTTATACGTGTCTTCTTCCCACTCCAGCTCCAATCTACCCATGATAGCTGGTAAGCATTCAACAGCATTTGATGACTAAATGAAAGAAAGGAACAGATGGTGTCAAAGGTGCCGCTGAGATTACTTTGAATGACAGGTCAAGGCTAGCCCAGGAGAAAAATCTGTTAACATCATAAATGATTGCTTCTTATCTGTGACCGTCCCTACCCTGCCTGCTTGGAGACCTTCCAGGGCCCCAGTTCAATCACAAGCTACAAGGATGAACTGACCTTACTTTTGTTCACAGAGCATAAGTGCGTGGCTCCCTGGCTCGGCCTATTTACTTGAAGAGCTTTCTCCACCTACGCCTCGCTCTCCCAACTGTCAAAGGCAACCGTGCTCAGCTCAGGCTAATCCTTACTCATTCAGACCTGAGCTGACTCGGTAGCTCTCTGGCTGGGCCCCCTTAGCCCTCTGCACAGAACTTGTTTCCAGCACTGATCTCTTCACAGTGCATGTGTTTCTCCACCACACCACACTGTATGAGAGTATTTTAAAAATTCCTAAAATGACAGTGCCAGGCTCAATGCTGAAAACATGGGAGGGCTCAGTAAGTAGTTGAAAAATGAAAACATAGGGGCCAGGGAGATAGCTCCGTGGCACAAATGCCTGTCTGGCAAGTGCAAGGTTGTCAGTTTGAACCCCGGTCCCCCCCCAAAAAAGAAGAAGAAGAAGAAGAAGAAGAAGAAGAAGAAGAAGAAGAAGAAGAAGAAGAAGAAGAAGAAGAAGAAGAAGAAGAAGAAAGAATACATAATGGCGGTGTGTGGCTGCAATTACTTGGAGGGCCAATGAGCAAAAATAACTGAAATGTTTATAGCAAACTAAAAGGGATGGGGGTGGCTAGGGAGATAGCTCCGTGGCACAAGTGCTTGCCTGGCAAGTGCAAGGTTGTGAGTTTGAACCCCAGTCTCGCCAAAAAAAAAAGGGATGGAGTCAAATTTTTAACAGAGGAAGGATGCCTGCTCATTCTGCATTATTGGATAAGCCATTCAGCAAATGACTGAAGGAAAACTGGATTTTCTACCACCCTATTCAATGCTTTTGCCCAGTGTCTTCATCTCCTCTGTCACCTTCCTTTGGTTTGTGATTTGTAGCCTTTTGGGGATTACAACATAAGGTCATTGTTTGCTGGGTTTCACAATTCTCCCTTCCCATGAAGAATGTGCCATGAGGCACGGTAATTGCTTTTTATAAGTCCAGGAATTTAAATTACACTTTATTTTGCAAACTTCACGACAGCCCTTTGAAATAACTGGAAACACCTGGAGATATTGTGAAAGTGACTCTAGGAACGGCCTCTTCACAATGTGCTCATCGGCCCGCAGTTAGGGAAGCGCAGGGTGTGCCCTGCTCCCCGGTCTTTTTCTCAGCTGCTGCTGCTCTGGGTCTCAGAACCCTCCATGCTTAGCCCACATGGCACCGAGGGACAAGCAGCATGGTGGCCCCCATTACTGAGGAGCTGAAATCCTGTGCAGGAGGAAGCCTCCAAAACAGTCTGTTAACAGCTGGTGAGATGACTCAGTGGTTTAAAGCGCCTGCTTAGGCAACCACATGGACCGTGGTTCAATCCCTGGCACCACATGCTGCACCAGCTCCAACCACAGGGTGGGCTGACCTGGCCATAATTAAAAAAAAAATAAAAAGTCTGTTAACTTAGGGAAAGATTTTTTTTTTCTTACATTCATGTATTTGGTACAGGGTCTTACTACATGGCTCAGACTCATAGTGATCCTCCTGTTTTTGGTCTCCCCAGCACTGGGATTACAAGCATGTGCCACCACTCCCAGACTCTGTTGCTGACTCACTGTGCCCTGGGGGTGGGGCCAGTGTGGGATTGGGGATCAAATCCTAGTCCCTGTGCTTCCAAAGCAGGCTCTTTGCTGAGCTGTCTCGCTGGCCCTAGGCAAAGATTTTTGACTTGTACTGTCAAACTATTTCTGTTCTTGATTTTGTATAGTTCTGCGCAGTCTCATATAATAGCATTGTCACTCAGGGCCTGTAAACTGCACTGAAATGTGGCTGGTCTGGACTGCAAAGAAAATGTAAAGCATTTAAAAATATTTTGAGCCAGCGTCAGGCCCACTGGATGAGACCTACAGCCCGCCGCCAGCACAACCTACCATCGTCAGGCCCACCAATGCTGCCCACCATCATCAGCCAGTGCTGGGCCCACCAGTACAGCCTATCACCCAGTGGCAGGCCCACCAGGTGAGACCTCCGGCTCGCCACCAGCGCAGCCTACCATCAGCCAGCATCAGGCCCACCAGTGCTGCCCACCATCATCAGCCAGTGCTGGGTCTGCCAGTGCAGCCTATCACCCAGCACCAGGCCCACCAGGTGAGACCTCCGGCCCGCCACCAGTGCAGCCTACCATTATCAGACAGCACCAGACCCGCCAGCCAGTGCCAGGCCTGCCAAGTGAGATGCCCTCTGGCCTGCTGCCAGCATAGCCTATCCAGCACCAGGCCCACCAGGTGAATGAGGCCCCCCTCCCCCAGCTTACAAGCAGCTCACCCGACCCAGCAGCCCAGACTGAATGAAAAACCCGCAGGCACACAGTCCTGCACCAAAGATCACAGCTACACAGAATGATACAGACAAGGAGAAAAATGCAATCTCAGGTCCCGAGCCCATCTGAAACAAATACAGGAGTCACCACCATACAAGAAATTGGGAATCATGCAGCTAAAATCTCTGAATTCATAGCATCTGAAGTAAACAAACAAATGCAGAAACGTATAGAGGAACTCGGATTGGTGATAATATCTGAAGTTAAAAAAGAAATCTTTGAATTACTAGAGACTGAAGTTAAAAAACAGCTGCAGAAAAGCATAAAGGGAATCAGATCAG
>PVKN010044780.1:0-10039 GCA_004027915.1 Capromys pilorides
TTTTTTATGTTCATTACGCAGGGACACTTTACCACTGAATTACTTCCCCAGCCATTTATTTGTGTATGCACTTATGTATTTAATTATTTAAATTTTGTTAAGGGAGGCAGTTGTTCAGGCTGGCCTTCAACTCGGATCCTCCTATCTCTGCCTCTGAAGTAGCTGGGATAACAGCCTTGTGCCAAGCATAAAGAGATTTTTGGACAAGAATGAAAGCAGTCTTTCACAACAGCTTACTTGCATGCTGCAGAGTTGCTCTAAGATCAGTTTCTTAGTATTTTTCTTCACTTTTGTGTGTGTGTGTGTGTGTGTGTGTGTGTGTGTGTGTGTGTCTGTATATGTTTGTATGTGTGCATCCCTCACTCTGTTTGCTGTCATGGGAAAGTCATCTCCCTTGCTAACTGGCCTCTGAGTAGTTTCAGTCTAAGGGAAGCTCTGGGAGGAGACTACAAAGTACAGAGTGGGGACAACCTATGGTCTCCCCAGTCCCAGCCTCAGCTGCAATTGCAGCACCTACATGTCCAATTGTGGCTCCAGCTTCTGCCAGATAGACCTCTTCTCAGTAGCTGCAGGCCTTTCTCAACAGCAGCCTTCACTACAGTTCCAAGTCCTGTGATGGAAAAACACACCCCTCTCGTTGACTTCAATCCCTCGAGTGGGGACAGTGGTGGCATTAAGTGAATTCACACTACTTTACAACTACCACCATGATTCATCTCTAAAATTCTTCTCATTTTCAAAAATCAAATCTCTGTTGCTATTTCCAATTCCCTATCCTCTCAAATATCACCTATAGAAACTACTATTCTATTTTCTTCTCATAAATTGGACTTCTCCAGGCATCTCACGTAAATGGATCCATGAAATATTTCTCTTTTGTAATCAGAATGTTTTCAAGGTTCATCTGTGTTACAGCACACATCAGAATTTTATTTCTTAATTATGAATAATATTCCACTTTAGGGATGGACCATATTTTGCTTTTCCATTCATTCATTACTGAGCATTTCAATTTTTTCCACATTGTAGTGACGGTGAAAAATGCTGCTCTAACATGGGTGTGCATTTGGGGTCCTCTCAGTATTTTCTACTAAGTGGAATTGTTGAATGCTATGACAATACTTTCTTTGTCTTTCTTTCTTTTCTTTTCTTTCATTATTTTTAAGACCTGCTATGCTTTCTTCCTAGTCGCTACACAATATTACATTCCTGTCCACAGTGCACAAGACTTACAATTTCTCCACATTTTGCAATGCTTATTTTTTCCCTATCATGTCATTACAATGAATGCAAGATTGTATCAAGTTGTAGCTTTTAACTCGTTTTAATGCTGGAATGTCTTGAGTGGCAAAAATTGTTTGCTCTACCTCGCCTCCTGGTCTGAGAAAGCAGTGAGCAGTCATTCTGGCATTAGGTTTATTTCTACTGCATGTCTCCATGACAAGATTAAAGAGACATCTTCCCAGCATCTAACAGTGACCCAGAGAAGCTTTCTTCAAATCCTGCCCCAGCCACTAACCTTGGATGTCCTATCAACCTTCTCTCTAGCCTCAGTTTTTTTCACCTACTGTACTGTATGTAAACCCCTGCTTGCACAGCTAGGAGAAGAGTATTTTCCCTACATATTTACTTACATTCCAGATTCTTAGTTTTAAATATTTTATGCTTCACATCTTGCTAGTTTGTTTATATAGTTAAAACTTCATATGCTTTTGTTGACACAGTATCAATAAAAAGAACTGAAAGTGTGCACACGCTTCTCTCCCTGGTGGCTGAACTTCAGGGAGGTGGTTAATTAGAAGGGGAAGTGGAGATGTCTGACAAGTATGACTCCAAAGTCTGACTCTACTACCAGTAAATATGTGACTTTGGAAAGTTCCCCAAAGTATTTAATTTCACTGAGCCTCAATTTCCCCATCCATATAATGGAGATAACATTTCCTATGCCATTGGGCTATAGGGGCATTAAATTGTAACTTTATATAAAGCTTTTATATAGCATATTACAAATATAGGTTAGGCAAAGATAGATTCCACTTAAATTTTAATTCACAATGTTAATGGATCTATTGTTGAAGGATGCATTTAAAGCCTCTCCTACCATACAGGGAATCTCATTTGGTTGTATTTTGAGACACAGTGATAAAGAATATTTCTACCTCAGGGGCAGTCCATACCTGGCTGTTCCAAACCCCAACTTTATACTAATTAACTTTATAACAAGCCAGGTAAGCTGGTCTTCTTTCAGTATGCTTAAGCCTCAGAGCTCAATAGCACAGGGTATTTTGTGTAATTCAGGAAGTCAAAAGCCAAGATTTTGATCAATAACCCTAGAAATTACCATGATTTTCTTAGAAGGCAGCTTTTTTGTTCAACCAGAGTCAAAGTCCCTCAGGAAGTTCTAGAGCCCTACTCATTTATTTATTATTCCCTAAGAAGGCAAAGAACACATAATAATTGCCTCATTCACTCATTATTCATTTATTCCACAAACCATTTCTTGAATGCCTGTTCTAAGCATCAAGAATATGCGAGAAATACAGAAATTCAGGACACAGATGCAGTCTTCCAGAAGCTGGGGGATGACATTCAACACAAAGTACTGTGGGACACATTGGTCTCTGTCTCAATCTGTGGAGTCAAAGGGTTCCAGTGCCATCTAGGCTGACTCTGAAAGGATAAGAAGTTAGCATGGAAGAATCAAAGAATTGGAATGTGTTGCTCAAGGTGGAAAGAATAACTCACCCTGGAGAACAGGAGAGGAGAGGAATAGAGCACCTCAAAAAAACTTTGAATATGTGTGGAAGGGGAGGTGGAAAGGAAAGTTAGCTGGATCTTGATTGTGAAGACACTTCTAAGTTGTGGTGAGTTCAGATATCAGACCATGCACTCTGTGGAGGCATGATGAAGGTGTTTTGAGCAAGAAATAAGAAGAGGTGAGAGAGCTCATGACAACTCTTCAGAGACCAGCACTGCTTCTAGATTAAGAGTCCCAAGATCATGGAGCAGACGAGTGCACAAAATAAGGCTTCAAACCTGGCAAAGGGAATGGTACTGCCTCCATATCCAGTACTCACATTTTAACCGAAGCTAACCTATTTCACCATTAACTATGCCTTGCAATGTTGACAAGTTCAAAGGCCCCTTTTGATGAAGTAAAAGAAAGGATCCATATCTTCAAGGTGATACATGTTTGTAGAGTAGATCTCGATGCTCACATAAATTTTTAATCAAAATAACTAATATATGCCTTTCAGTGACACCTCTGACACCAAAGACTCTATTTGCCATTGCCTTAGAGAAGATCTTCCTCTAAACTACATTCAGCAGCCTTTCCAGTTCCTAACCCATCTCACATTAAGAAAAGTTTACTGGAGGGTGGTGGCATAACTCAGGGTCAAAGCAACTGCCTAGCATGCTCAGAACTGTAATCATCAGTACTGCAGGGGTAACAGCGAAGTAAAAAATAAAACACAACCTCCTCACACTTGCTGTAACACTTCCAAGTGGCCAGGTAATCCACTTTTTCTCATTCTGTGTGGAGGATGATGGAGAATAGTTTTCATGCCACAGGGATGTACATGTGTTTGACTGAATCTTATGAATAAAGATTATTTCTCTCTTAGCGAGCAACACAAGGTTAATGGCACTGAATATAATTTGCTACAAGTGTCCTTTTCACATATTCCATATTAAATTTTTCACCACTTAAAAATACAAGAATTTGAGGTTGCAGTAGAACTCTCTACCCTGAGCATCACTTGTAGAACTAAGTTTATCACGAACAGCTCCTTGCATTGTGGTTTTTGTGTAGAGCATGACAGTTTTACAGTTGGAAGATGCTATTTGGGGCACAGATGTCATGTTCCTTCTAATAACTCCCAGTGCCTAAGGTTTTAGCCTGATGACTGGTTCTTTCCATGTCCCAGTATGGGAGGGCCATACTTTGAGAAGATATTAGCAGCCTGAGTCAGCAAGATTGGATAACTAAATCCAGAGTTAAAACCCAAGACAATAAAACAAAAATTAACAATGAAGTAGAAGGTCAACTCCAGGCTAGAAGAACAAAGGAAGTGCAAGCCACTTTTTAATGTAAATTTTTGAATTGCAAGTGATAAAATTAATTCAAACTATTTAAACAATAAAATTTATTGATCCAAAGAAGTAAAATATAGTAATAATTATTATTATTATAAGAATTATTATTATTATTATTATTATTATTATTATTATTATTATAGTAATGGGTTTCTGGAACAGTTTGAGCTGGGTTCTGATTTTATTTCATCATTTTTCTCCTGAATCTATCTTTCTCTTTAGTATCACCTCTGTGACTGGAGTGGCTACACATTCTTTGGACTTAGTTACTCACACATCCTCCCATGAACTAATCCCAAGGTCAGGAAAATTGACACAAGCCAGTCATATCCTGCCTCTATATAAAGGAATGGTAGTTCCTCCTGCTAAGCCATGTCCTGCTGCAGAAAAGATTCTGTACGACAGATGCTAGAGAGGCATCAATGCCCACCGTAATCAAAGGTGATGTGTTACACTGCAATGCCCACTAAATCAATGTTCTCATAAGGGCAGGAGAGTGGAACCAGAGTAGAGTGAAGAAAAAGAATTCAAATACTAACCAGTCATGTCACCAGCATCCAAACCAAATTACTATTATAGGAGCACCTCGAGGGGAACGAAGATACCCTGTATGGTAGGATGAGAGGATAAGATAATTGTGTTATTCCTAACACTCAAGTACCTAAAATTGCCACTGTACTTAGGGAATTTTGAAGCCAATAGCTACATTCATGGCAGCCTTTTCCTATTTTAACTCTTAACTAAAGAGCATCAATGCTTATAATGTGAGATAGCCCATGGCAGTAAATCACTACTCCAGATTAAGAAAAAAGAAGCATTTGTGTTTTTTAAAGAAACTAATGGACTATTTAGTGAATGTCTGCTCTTAAGGACAAAGCAGAACTCTGCAGCACTAAATATTTCATTAAATAAAACAGCTTGTTTCCTAATAACTAAACCACACGCAGTGACAGGATGTTCCAGTACTGAGTCCTTTGATAAGAGCAAGAACTTACACATCAATATTGAATACAGAAGAGAAGAAGATCATGGCTATTGAGAAAATTCATTTTATAATTTATCATGGTCTGCATGCAAACAACATGTGTTTTATTATTGTTTATATTAAGAAAGTCCCTCTGAGAATGGATCGATTAATGAATATCTTGTGTAGTGCTTGGCAAGTCATAGGTACTCAATACATGTTCATTGGACTAAAGTGTTTATTGAGTGCCTTGTAAGTACAGTGACAGACACTAGTGGTAGTTTAGCAGACACTGCATATATTTCTCAGCATTCAGCAGGCTAAGAACATGGGTGCTCTGACAGAAAGCATCTAATTCTCTTTGCTAGAAGGAGGAGATCAGTTCTTCGAGGAAGCCGACTAGAAGTGCTGGGGAGTTAATATCCTTGGGAAAAGCTCTCAGCCAACGATGCATGAAATGGGTTAAATAGCCAGGCCCTCTGTCCCCCAGCAGGACACCTTTGACCATGCTGTACCAAGTCACAGAGACTGTGAGCAGGATCAAGCACCCAGGGCCACAGCCCAAATCGGTTCATCGGTTCTGCTGGCTTGGCTTCCTCCTCTTCCTCTCCTCACTTAGGAACTTTCCTACCAATGCTCCCTGGGATCTCCTCTGAAATAAACTCCTGCTAAGTAAAATCATCTCATGGGAAGCTGCAGAAGGACATTTGTCCTCTCAAGGGCATTTTCTCTTCTTGGTTAACAGACTTCAAATACTTTTTAGGGTCAATATGCTTAGTTCCTAGGATACAGATGATCACTGGCATCTACCAAACATGGTAACCCCATTTTCATCCTTTCCAGCCAATCTTGCTGTTAGAAGGGAATGATATGGTCACTGTAGCCACTGCCACATAAACATTAAGCTGATGACAATTTTCTGAAGAAACTCTTTTTATGCAGTTAAAACGTTGTAGATGTCACTATC
Organism: Capromys pilorides; assembly: GCA_004027915.1. NCBI lineage: Eukaryota > Metazoa > Chordata > Mammalia > Rodentia > Capromyidae > Capromys > Capromys pilorides. The sequence goes on from PVKN010044780.1 coordinate 6,030, forward strand.
TATTCTGCCTATAATGTAATCATGGTGCCCATAGATCCATCAAAGATGCCTGTAGCAAAGACTACACACCAGCATCAGTTTCCTGACACCATCATTGATCCACTGAAGCAATAACTGTGACTTATCTCTGCATGAGACTTCTTGTTACAGTAGATTAAGTCATATTTGTGTAATTCAATGTCATTCAGACTCTGAAGGCCATCAAAAGCAATCCTGATACAAATGCCTAACACTGTGCTCAGGATTGAAATAGATCACAGAGGAGAAGCACAGGCTGTTTTACTGGAGACTGAAAACTGAGCTATAATGAAAAGATTTTTATTAACTCTATGGTGATGAATGATTCAATAGGTTGTTCAAGTACAAGTATAACAGTGATCTGGAACACATGTAAACACTGTGTGTTTGAACCACATGATTCTTTAGATCCTTTCAAATCTTAAAAATGTCTATCAGTCTTTTACTACAGAAGGGGAAAAATCCAAGAAGTTTTAACACAAGGAATAGTCCCAAAAATGTTCAGAGAAGGAGAGAAGAAATGGGCCTTGGAAGGTGCCTATGATACACATAAAGTGAAATAAAAAGCACTGAAATTACAGCAAGGGCTGAAGACACACATACTGCAGAAATGCTATGGATAGCAAAAAGATGTGTGCTCCTATGCTCTGAACTTGGCCTTGGCCCATGATGGGTCTCAGCACAGACACAGATGAAGGCATCAATGCCACCTCAGAAGAACACATTTCAACAGGAATACCCTCCGTGGTTAGACCCAGCTGGTCTTGTATTTAAAGTCTTTTAGGAATATCAAAACCAGCCCAATGGATAATGACAGAAGTGTTAACTTTTGTGACACCACTCTCTAAAGATGAGAGCACAGTATCATCAGGTGTGGTGTTAAATGCCAAGCTGCAGAGAAAGTGGAAAAGACTGATGTGCTGAACACATGTAGTGAACATTGGTCCCTAGAGAGCAGCCTGTTGGCATCGCCTGGCATTTTCAAAACCTGCAATTTGTTAGCTGTTCCTTAGCCAACCCTTATAAACCTGATTTATTTATTAAATGTAGAAGTAAAAAAAGATCAAGAGATGACCTCAAGATAACAAAACCAATCTTTTTAGCAGTGAGACACAGAAATGTTATCACATGTCTGAATGCTACAATTCCTCTCTGGCCTAAAAAAATATAGGATCTCTGCTAATTTTAACAGGACCATTCAGTATAATTACATTTATTTTTTTAAAAAAAGATACCAGTACATATTAGCTATGCTTATGCTAGCTCATTCAAACTTCACTCAGGCTATAGGAGGTAGGTAAATAACTGTATCCTAATTTTTCTAAAGAGAAAACTGAAGCTTGTGGAGGTTGAGCGATCAGCCAACTAATTAACTATGGTCATCTCTCCAGGAAGAAAGCAGAATCCAGTGCAAATCCCTATTCTTTATTTATTGTTCCACTCTCTTGCGTAGATTTCAGCCTCAAGAAACCCAATTTCTAGCTAACTTTGGTCACTTCTGGAATGACTAGAGCATAGGTCCACATACAGATATGTAACTTGCTAGAGTTTATATAATCCACTGTTCAGTAAGCAAATACTGCCCCTGCACAGGCTCTACGCTGCACGCTGTCAATTCTTAGGAGAGGAAATTTTGCCTCTGAGCAGTTCAACATTTCTTTCAATGGACCTAGCATTTTCAATTACAGGCCTCGTACCTGAGGCAAAATGTCTTTCTAGGGAAAATATTTCCATGTGGCTTTGGTGCCAGGGTGAGATCTGCCATGGTTTTCTGACTGAGTCAGCAAGGAAACGGTGATTTACAGAATAGACAAAAGAAAGGATTGAGACTTAGCTCCAGTGCCTGCGTGGAAAGGGGATTGTGTTCAATTCCTGGTACTCACCCTATGAAATAAAATGGACAAGAGAAAATAGTGAGAAAGGTTTAGGCATTGTTGAGAACTTTTGCAGTATTGTGGCCCAGTAGAACTTTCTGGGGTGATGGAAATACTCAATACCAGAAAGGTCCCATTTGGTTGTCACATAGTAGTCACTTGAAGTGTGGCTAGTAAAATAGAAAATGAACTTTTCATTTTGTTCAATTTAATAATTTAATAAACACGTGTGCCAGGTGGCTATTGTATGAAATACACCTGCTCCAGGAACTAATCCTTGAGTCAAACAAGGAAAACGTATTCTGAGCAACTGTTTGTACAGAGGTAGAAGTATGTTTTCTCAATGACCAGTATCAAAATTCCTCCTGGGGGAATTAGCTTTCCTAGAATACTACCTTGGTGAAAAAGTTTGGGTGACAGTGAGTCTGAGAGAACTGTACTACTTCAAGATTTCTGAATCTCAGTACTGTTGATGTGTTATGCCGGATAGGACTTTGTTGGAGACTTCCTGTGCATTGCAGGATGTTTTGCATCTTCTTTAGATTATCATTATCAGATATCAGTATTAGACCCAGTAGTACAAAGCAGACATTGGCAAAGATGTCCAAGAATTCAAGTTTCCATTTTTGAGAGCCACTGAAACAGTCTGAGTGATGATGCATTCATGGCTAAGTTCATCTGCAGGAGATAGCAGGAAAGAAGTGTTTGCTCTTAGAAAAGAAAGGATAAGAAGGCATTTGAGGGTTTCTGAAGAACACAGGAGGAACCAGTCAGATAGCACTATAAGGAGCTTTCTACTTCCTCTGATTAAAGAACAAGTGGAAACACCTGAGGTATATAGCTTAAGAAACTTTCAGAACAAAGCCGAATCTTTCACTTGGAATGGTTTGCATCTTTCATATCCTCCTACATTTGCCCAATGAAATTAACTAGGCTTTACAAATGGTTCTGTGAGAAAAAAAAAAAAAGATTGTTGAAATCAAGAAAGCTAAGATTCACACCTAGACTAAATTACAAATCTAAAACAAGTATCTGGGCATATGAAGACAGCCTGAATTTATTACATCCTTTGTTTGTGTTGGGTTCCTTTCCAAACTTATCTTGGAACCACCCTATGATGCAGACACTACTATTGACTCTATTTTTCATGTAAGAATAATACAATACTGATGAACAAGTTGGCTGTTGTCAGCAAGGATTCAGTTAGGGAAGGGAAAACATCACAAAACTGTTGAATAAGAATGGTATTAAAGTAAGGAGATGACCATGATTTTGTTGTATTCTCCAAAAGTAATGGAAAATCAGTTCCTTGGGGCAGCAGTATTTGGAGTTGCAGTCTTTTGATAGGTGATAGGTAAGAGTGAAGCCCCTTTGAATGGGTTAATATCCTCCTTATAAGAATGCATTAGATTTATAGAACCTAGCCCCCATTCCTCTTTTGTGTGCACCCACTTTCCCTTCTGCTTTTCAGCATATATTGAAGCAGCATAAGGCATGCACCAGAGGTGAAGGATGTGCAAGTACCAGATTCTTTGACTTCCCAGGTTTTATAGCCATGAGCCAATATGAAATTCTTTTCTTTTCAGTTGATCCAGTCTTAGGTATTCTGGCATAGCAGCAGAATATGAGTTAAGCCAGACACAGTACATAATTGTGAGAGGGGTTAGAGAAAGCAGGGCCTACAAAGGGAAGTTAGGAGATGAGGAAAAAGTTAACTGTGGGCCATGGCACAGGTGTCCAAGCAGGAGGCAAGGCTCCTCACACAGGCAGAGTGAGATTACAGTCAGGAGCCAAGGGTCTGATCTTAGAGTCAGTGCTGGTGGCCAACAGTCCAGGAACAGGATATGAAGTGGAGAAAACAGGCAGTCAAGTCCATAGGTAACTGTGAGTCTCAGGCTCAGCATTAATGTCTCCCTGAGAGTTTTTACCTGTGCAGTATAGATTTGTTAAAATACTGTTATCAACAACTAGAAATGTAATTAAAAGAATGTTACTTATAGTTATATTTATATAAGTGAATGTTCATATAGTCATGAACATAACTTGTCTGATTTAGAAATAGGAAAAGTTTATCTGAAATTATTATAGACCTCACAATATGTTTTAAAACTGCTTAAG
>PVKN010044781.1:0-10044 GCA_004027915.1 Capromys pilorides
AATTATTTTTTCCTGCATCCTAGTTGTTTTTAAGAGATCCTTTCATACCTTTTCACTAGCTGCAAATGTGTCTTCAAGATGTGAAACTATCCTCGCTTTCGTTCATATGGTTTTGCCAGCTTGTGATTGAGATTTTATTTTCTTGTATATCTCTTTGAAACTGTTTCATGTGATCCATTTCTTTCCTATATTGCTCAATCAGGGAATCCATTATTTTTCTATTCTCCTGTAAATTTTTATCAATGTCTTCTTTAGTAGCATTTAAGTTTTTCATTATAGTTATCCATTCTCTACTTCAGGGATTATTTCTGTTCTGCTCTCCTCCCTACCTTTCTGCAGTTGCTTCTCTACTTTAGATATTATTAATTTAGAGATGTCCTTTTTTAATTCAGTGGTATTTCTGGTCTGACTTCCCCTATATATTTCTGCAGTTCTTTTTCTACATCAGATTCTATTAATTCACGCATTTCCTTTTTTACTTTAGATATTATCTTTGATCTGAGTTCCTGTATGCATTTCTCCACTTGTCTATCTACCTCAGATGCTACCAATTCAGAGATTTGGGCTGCCTGATTTCTGTTTTCTACAATGGTACTGTCTCCTGTATTTGTTCTGGGTAGACTCAGTTCTGGTTGGACTCGGGACCTGAGATTACATCTTGCTCCTTCTCTTTGTCATTTTGTATGAACTCTGCACTTTGGTGGAGTTATGCTGTTAGTGCCTATTGAAATTTGGATCTGGATCCACCAGTCTTGATTCCTTCCAGATGTGCCTGGCTGGGTCTGGCTGCTGTGCTCAGCTTCTTCCTGTTGCAACTGGGCACAGACCGAGATGGTCTGCATGGGCGGGCAGGGTCAGAGTTCCAGTGGCTGGCAGCACTGGGGTGCAAGCCAGAGGAGAGGTCTTGCCTGGGCGCAGTCCCAGGTTGGTCAGCTTGAGCAGGCAGGGACCAGATTCTGGTGGCTGGTGTGAGGGAGTGCATGCCATTAGGCAGTTCCTACCTGGGCGTAGGCCCAGGTCTGTCAGCGTGGGCAGGCGGGGGCCAGGTTCTGGTGGCTGGTGCATGGGAGCAAATGCCAGCAGAAATGTCCTGGGTGCAGGCCTGGGCTGGTCCAAAACAGAGTTAAATTTTAAAGGTTAATTTCAGGGAAATAGTGAAATTCTTCATCCTGTGGATATTACCTCATTTAAAGTAGGAGTTTACCACAACCACTCAGAAAGTGTTAAAGGACATAGTGCACAGGTCTTTGTATACCAAGATTTATGTTATCTCCTACATTCTAAATGAAATAGAACAGGGCTGGCCAAATAGCTCAGCAGATTAAAGCACCTTTGTGTAGGCCCTGACCCTGGAGCACACTGAGGCGGCAATTGAGGCTGGGTGTGGTAGCGTGCACCTGTAATCCCAGCTCTTGGGAGGCTTTAAATAGGTGGATCACTATGAGTCCAAACTAGTAGTGGGACCCTGAGCACCTTGTAGACCCTTCCCTAAAATTTAAAAAATAAAAAATGTATAAAAAAGAAGATCAACCAGAAACTGATAGGGCTTTGTGGTGACTGGAAGCCTCCCCTTGTGCCTCTTCTAGTCTCAGAAAAAACATGAATAACCTTTAGCATAGCTGAGGCTGGAAAATTACACAAACATCCTGAGAACCAATAGTAAAAACAGAATAGAACCTGTACACAGGAAAGAAAAACAATGTAATGTGCAAAGAGAAGGAAGCCTTCTCTCCTCATCCCAACCCTTACCACCTGATGTTTTCCATTAAAAACGTGTTGTAAAGAGAAAGTTGTCAGTATCCTAAGATATTTTCACATATACCTCTCTGCAAGATGCTTTCCGTGTCATTACACAATATGCAAATCCACACCATTTTCAGTTCTTTAAAGATTACCTTGTATTATTTCATGTAGCTATATCAAACTTGTGCCTTACAATTCTCTAGTATTTTCAATATGGTATATCCTTGCCATATAGATGCTGCTAACTTTGCTGCTAACTCTTTCCATAAGATTTTCTGCAGCGAGATTGGTGGATAGAAGTCCTTGAAGAGCATTATGCAGAGCCTGTCAAAGTTTTGCCGTGACGTACATCTTCCCCAAGAGCATGTGTGGACTCTTGCTTCTCAGTATCCTCTTTCACCTTACTGTATTTTTGTTGCTCTATTAGGTAAAATCTAGAATCCTTGGTTTGATTTCCAGCCCTTGAAAATTATTCAGAGTGGAGGGTAAACATTCAGAGTTTGTGTACAAAGTCTGTTGTAAGCCTAGTGTAGCTTCCAAGTCCTTCAGCCGACATTCTTAGGACTAGGTGTACTTCAAAATTTGAATATTTTCAAGGTTTTTGTTAAGATCTTATGTACAGTTTCCATAAATAATGTGTCACTGCCAGCCCAATCTGGGGCAGCACTTCTTAAGCAAGAGCATCAATTGGTCTATAGGACAATCAAATCAGAAAAAGTTTTTTTTTTCCCCCCATGGAATGTCTTCAAATTGAAGAAAGGGATGCCTCCACATTATTTATGAAAAAGAAATTTTCTAGTCAGAGCTTTTTAGAGTTTAGAACTTCAGCAAAGATAATGTTGAGCTTGTCTAAAGCATAGGCTCAAACTTAAGAAGGAAAGTGCTCATCGGAGATGACTTTAAAGATCTTACCATAAGCATTAACTTGCTTAAGACAAGATTTAGGAAAATTATTATTCTTTTGATGACACAGTAATTACCTAAATATGTGCTATTTTCAGAGGGATTTTAAAGAGCACACTAATTCAAGATCAGCTGGATTAATAGAAATCCTAAGAGGTAAGTCCCTGGAACATAGCAAGCCATCCTTAAGTAAGGGATAAGAAAAGAGTTCTGAAAAAATGTATGAATATTTTCTCAGTAGTTAACCCAATAATGCTTCCTAGAAATAGAGTGATTTGCTTGGAGTCAGTCAACTCAGTGAATTAGCCACGACTGTACAGCAGCTCATATCTGCTTTATAGCTATTGTCATGGAAAGAGCTCTTCTTATCCTGCTTAGTGAATGGCAGAGATGAAATCTGAGCCTAAGGCAGTCCAGCTTCACCTTTTCCACTCTGCTTTCTTTTTTCCTTCATTGAGTTTCATCTGCTTTGCAAGATGTGTCATGTGAGTCTATACTAATTGCTTAGAAATGGCTATGGGGTGAACTAAATAGAAAGCATTAGAGAACTGCCTTCCTGGGAAGCGTGCAATCAACAGCATGGTCCAGAGGTCTGGACGGAGGTGGGGTAGGGCTTGCTCACTGGGGTTGTGCTGGGGTAGGGTGGCCCTTTGCCATACCATAATGTTTCAGGATTCTATAAAGTAAGGATTTACTTGAAAAAGCAAATTCAATTAGAGGCAGTGACTTCTGTTAGAAGGTAGAACTTCTCCTTGTTGGTCATATTCTGTTTTTTAATCTGAATGGTGTTCACATAGGTGTTTAGTGAAAATTCATTGTGCTTTGCACTTAAGGTTTGTTTAGTTTTCTATATTCATTTAAATGTATAAAATATTAAAATGAAGAAAACCCTCAAATTCATTCATTTTACTCTAATAGTAAACAATTTTCGTAGTTATATGAAAGGTAAGATAGTTTTAGATATCTTTTTCAGTTGTGAGAGTTTTTACCTTGGTTCTCTACAGTTCCACACAAATTTGACTACACACAAATACCCTTAGTCCCCGCAGAGAACACACACATGGCTGGACTTTATTCCTCTCCTACCTAATGAGCTTGAGGATGTGCATCCAGGCTTCTCTGAGACCCACTGTAAAAGGAAAAAATAAAAGACAGTAAAAAGACAGTAAAACAAGTGCTTTGATAGCACTTTTAAAAAATTCATAACAGGTATAAAAGGAAGCAACAGCTGTTTAGTGTATACGTGTACAAAGAAAGAAAAGGCCCCCAAGATTTGTGATGTCATAAAGGGCATCAGTCATATATTTTGCTAAGGAAGGCTGCACTATCTGATATAATAGTTTCGGTTCTTTCCATGGCTTTACCCTGTGAATAACGGATTTGACTACTCATAGGCCTCACTGCATCTGGAGGGAGGGACAGGAAGAATGCGATGACCAAATATGCACTGCCCTGATGCTTCCCTGGCATGGAGGTGGAAGTTGCTTCTTTTCTTTGCTCCATAGTTGGAACTGTTTCCCATTCCCAATCTTTTTCTGAGTCAATCTTTTATTTCCATAGCCTGGCTGGTTTAAGTTGTAAGGGCACATTTGTTAGTACAAACATTGCTGTTACAAAACAAACCATAGCTACTTCATTAAATCTATAACATGAGCAGATATCTTCTTTTCTATGCATTACCATGTCAACAAAAGAGAAAAATGAAATGATGCATTTCACTGTAATCCAAAAACTACCCCAGGTTGATTGCACAGCACTAATTGGTAACGTGGCCATAATAATCCCAGCAGGAAAGTGGCATAGGGGCCAGCCAGATAGCTCAGAGGAATAAAGCGCCTGCTTAGGCAGGCACCAGGACCGAGGTTTGATCTCCAGTATGGCATGCCATGCTGGCCCCGGCCCCAGGATATGCTGAGATGGCAATTGCAACTGGGCGTGCTGGTGCTTGCCTATAATCCCAGTGCTTGGGAGGCTGAAAACAGGAGGATCACTCCGAGGCTGATCTGTGTAGTGAGACCCTGTAGACCCTGTATGAAATTCATTAAAAAAAAAAAAAAAAGAAAGAAAGAAAGAAAGTAGCACAGGATCACAGATCAGTTACGCTGCTCATAGTCTATTCTCAGAATGATAGCAGGCGAGTGAGCAAATGCAGAATGTGAGCCTAGGTCGCAGGCCTTGGAGATGACTCTTGTGACACATCAGCTGGCGAGGCTGTTCTCTTGCTCTTTAATTTATTAATGCTTTAGGTTTTTCTTATAAGACAAATCTGTGACATTTAAGATTGTACACCTGATTTATTCCACTTAACATTCTAGTCTCAAGGTGCATCCATTTTCCTATAGATGACTTGAGAGTATACTTTTTTATAACATAGGAGTACTCCATTTTATATAAATACCACATTTTCTGCTGATGGACATACTGGCTGCTTACAAGATTTATCTGTTATGAGTTGAAAAACACATCTTTAGGTAGCATAATCTTTTATGTCCATCATATCAATAGGAAAATATTAACAGGCATGTTGGAGTATTTTTCTTCCTTCTTAAAATGAGACAGGGAATGTGATTTGATTTTTGAGGACTTAGTCATCATTTTAAATATCAACTTTTGAAAGACACAATTATACTACTGTTCCCTCATAAGTTGTAAGGGCTGGTGGAACTGGAGCCCTGTACCAGTTGGCCTCAGGTGCATTTTCCTTGCATGGTTTGCCTTATGCCTATTCTTTTAGAGCTAACCTATCTATTTGCTCTCAGTTCTTGTTTCTATCCATTATCTTATTTACAAATTAATTTTCTGGTTCTCTTCCTCTAGTCTCATTTGAACCACAGAACACTTAAATAGGCTAATCTGTACTGTGTGCAAAGTATAGAGAAGCTCTGAGAGATGGCCTGGCATGATCTTTGTGATACTCTGTGTTTGTATCATCCCTAATATTTTAGTAAGTGCTTAATAAATATTTGCATTTTGCATAGCTGCTAGAATAACTAGTATTGTTTATCTTAATTACTAAAATTTATGCAGACACTAGGTAAGAAAAAATAACGGAAAAACAAATCCATTCCAATATTAAATGACTCAGTCATAACAGGAGTTTATTATTCATATACAGAAAATACTAGAACGAAGCTGGTTACCATGGGGTTGTCTTTCATAGGATAACCTAGCTATTTGGGACCCTTCAAACTCAGATTGCCTCTGTCCCATAGAACTCTTGATATTATTTGCATCTGCCTTCAGAGAAGGAGAAAAATAAAAAATGATGATTGGTTTTCAGTGCCAGTTTAGTGAATGCCACATATCACTCAGATTGGCAATACTGTTGCCTAGAATTGTCATGCCCACATCTGATTGCAAAGAAACATAAGGAACATAGTTTAATTCAGTTTTCTGGAATAGATGGGGAATAGATTTTTCTGGACATGTTATCAGTCCCTGTGACAATTTTTAGTAGGAACTTTGTGACATTACTTTTGAAAAATCTGAAGTCATTTTTCCTTCTTTGTAGTTTTTGTTAGGTTTAAATTTCAAAGTGCTACAATTAAAACTATATGAATAAAGTGTACTTTCTTGCGATTTTAAAACTTAATTTGCTTTAAAATGTGCTTTTGCTAGTCACTGTGGTATAGGCCTGCAGCTCCAAGATACATGGGAGACTGAGGCAGAAGCATCGCAAGTCTGAGGCCAATGTAGTCAACTTAGTGAAACCCTGTCTCAAAATAAAAAATAAAATAAAATGGGTTATAGAGTTCCTCTCGATTTGATTCCCCATGCAAAAAAAGGAAAGTGGTGCTAGCCTTATTATATTATGCCAGTATTTAAAAATATGTTTTGCAAATATTCTCTGTAAGTTTCCAAGCAGAGAGCAGTGAAAACCATGAGCTGTTCAGCAAAAATTTCAGGCACTAAAAAGATCCAAACCAGATTATATCCCAGCATTTCTATTCAATAATGGTATTATTATTATTATTATTATTATTATTATTATTATTAGGGTTTTTTGATACCAGGGATCAAACTCAGGACTTTGTGCTTGTCAGGCAGGCACTTATGCCACTGAGCTATCTCCCCAGCCCCAATAATGGTAACATCTAGAACAAAAATACCCAATCTGTAGAAGTTAGCATTGCTTCAGCAAAATGGGGATTATTATATATCTAAAGATACTAAAGAAATCAATAATATGCAAGTCACCCACTTCACCCATTAGTGAGCATTCAAATAATTCTAATATTTTAAATGGTAGAATAATTTGTTATATAATTAAATGCATTTCTTAGTAATATCATGATGTTAATGGGTTTTTTGAGTATGGGTTTTATTGAACATGTTACTTGGCTGAACCTTTGAATTTTTGGTTTGCAATACTTCACAATGAATGGATCTGTCTGATTCTTTGCTTTATTTCCTAAAAAGAATAAAACAGCTTAAACAGAGCCATTCAGAAGAATCAATGGCATTTAGACCTTTGATCCTGGAGGGAAATCAAATATGATAATGGGGAATGGTAGGGACTGTGGTAAGTATATATTAATATATAAACACTGAAACTAGAATTTTCTGGAAACATTATCCTAAAAAAGCAAATGCACATATCCAAGTTGGACACACTGCTTTCGAAAATATTTCTCAAGCTCAAACATACCCTTAAGGCAGCTATATTTTTACTTCCCCATGGACCCCTGTTTGGCTGTGCCAAAGGGACCTTAGTGGGTATCAGAGGGGTAGGATAAGGAAAAGAAGCAGAAGTGTTTTTCTTCCCGTGAGCATTGCTCAGTGGTGTTTCTCACCCAGCCAGCAACAGTTTGCTACCCAGGCAGCTTTTGATTCCAGTTTTCTTTTTTCTCTAGCACTCAGAATCAACATCAATTTCCATCTCTGCCAGATGGAGTTCTGTCCACACAGCACTACAAGGCCCAACCAACACTGAAGCCCTAAAAATATGGATTCCCTCAACTTCTGTTTATCTCCCCAGGTCGTGAGTGATAGCTGAGCCTTACAGTTATTACCTTGTGAAACTTGTATTTTCTAATTTTCCTTTCTAGTTCTCCAATGTGTTATCTCATTGAATTTTTGTGTCAGGTCTTTGAAGAGCTTTGAACTCGCTGGGGAGACAGCTCCGTGGCAGTGCCTGCTTAGCAAGTGCAAGATTGTGAGTTTGAACCCTGGTCCCACTAAATAAATAAATAAATAAATAAATAAATAAATAAATAAATAATTAAGTAAAATAACTAAGGAACTCAATCAATTCTATGGCCAGAACCACTAAGCTAGCAAGTGGAAACACTGAGAACTTGAATTCAGATTTTTTTTCTTGTGGTACTAGGAATCGGACCTAAGGTCTTAACACTAAGCTGTACCCCCGGTCATGTTTCATTACTACTTTGAGATAGGGTCTCACTAAGTCATCAAAGTTGGACTTGAACTTGGGACCCTTCTGCCTCAGTCTCCCAGAATTCTGCAATTGCAGGTATGTGCAAAATACCTAGCTAAATTCAGATATTTTAATTCAATTCTTTTTATTATGCACTACAACTACATTTCAGAAATGTTTTAAGGGTACCACTTTTTTCATTTCACAGAAAATTTTGTTTTAAATATTAAGACTTTATCCAACAAGAGAATGAGCCACCAACTGACATAGTAAAAGGGACCCATAATCCAATAAATGTGCTTAGTTTAGTTTTGTTGTTACAGTCAATCTCCAGAGTCTATAATTATGTCTTATTCTGGGAAAGAAATAAATTTTGTCTTTTCTGTTCTAAAAGATATTCAGTTTTAAGATCTTGGGAAGGAACTATGCATTGTGACTTAGTTGAAGCTGATCAAGCGTTATTGCTAAGAATCTGTTCTTAATTACCTGCTCCAATTGAATAATCTTAGTATTGCCCCGGGTGTTAAAGTACCTCATCTTCATTTCTTAAAGAAACAATGAGCTATGTTATGGGCAAGACACATAACCTCCAAGTTTAAGTTTACTTTGACATCAATAGAGTGTACTTTTAGAAACACAACCAGATTGTGTACATTTTCCCAAGTTTGACAGAAAGAAGAACAGTGGGAACGGAGAGCTGTTTCTAACATCTTGGCCCTGCTTCCATCCTCCTGAGTACTTCCGATGGCTTCGCAGGGTTATTTTCTTACCAGTTAAATACACGTAAGGCCACAGCAGCAAGGAAGTCCAGAATCCATTATCAAATCCATCTTGTTTTTTCAGATGCGAGTAATCAATCCTAATGATGTTTTGATTTCATTAACTAAGAGATACATTGGTATTAATCTTTTGGAAGAAAATTTACTGTCATAATTTTAGGAACTGCTTAATTGTGTTTGAAAGTCAAAACAATATTTAATTTCTGGAATCAATTACCAGCACCTATTCTTAAGTTCTGTATCATCCTATTAATATCTCTCTTAACTGCCAAGGAGTTTATGGATGGCGCTAGTGTTAATGCTGTCTCCCCAGCAGCCTGGCAAACTGACTTTAAAGCACCTCTAAACTGTTGTGGTTTTTTATAAGGGATCATCCAAAAGAAAACCGACAGGCCTATAGTGCATAATGCAATATAGGTTTCCAAAGTCAAGTTATTTCAGTTTCCACCAAATTTCACATTCATAGTTTTTCCTTGTATTCCTAAAACAGATTAGCTTCAATGTGATTTGAAGATATGTATCCACTCTAGTGTAGTTACCCTGCTTGAGAATGTCACATACACACAATTAACCATGTCCTTTTGCTAGATCATAAGTTTCTATGTGGCAGGAGTCTGCATTTCCTTATGCAGTTTAACCTGCCAATACCACAGACAGTAGACAGCTGCTTTGTGTTTTGATTATGATAATGATTTTAAATAAATGAGAGAACAAACTCTTATAAAGTTGGCAATTATTTAGACATTGGCTTTTTAAACTAAGGTCCATAATTGAGGCCAGATTCAAGTTACCAATGTAGTCCTGAGCTATATTCTGACAGCCCATTGGTCCATATGTCACTGGTGCAAGAACCTACCAAAAATAAAGGCAGCATGGTGAGCCCTATAGACTATGGAAGAGCAGCTATCACATCTCCTGGAGCTTGTTACATATGAAAAGTCTCAGGCCTAATCAACCAGCCAAATCAGATCCTCTATTTGCGTTAACCCCACTGGATCTGTACAGTAACCTGAACAGCACTGGTAGAATATATGGGCCTAGAAGCACTTTCTTTATAACTTCCTGATAGCAAGAAAGAAGTTAACTTCAAATTTTTAAACAATTCCTAGTAACTATTATGCTACCATTTCAACATGTTTCTCAAAGTCTCATTAAATGATTCAAATGTTAACTCATAATTTGACCTAGAAATTGAAAAGAGACATTCCCTTGTATTATATAACAGTTTTGTTTTTCCCTGTG
>PVKN010044782.1:0-10041 GCA_004027915.1 Capromys pilorides
TTTTATTTTTCAAAGTTCTATAGTCTTATTTCCTTTTGATAAATAATTATGAAGAGAGGAAGTCACTTTTCCTCCAATTTTAAAAATTTTTCACCCAATTAATGTTTCTTCTTATTCACATGATCCCAGTCTCAGAACTGTAACTAGTGTGTTCCCTGTAGTGCATTTCTGTAGTTTTTCCATCAGTAAAGATAATCCTTTGTTTATTTTCCATGCACCTGTGAGTTTAGCATTGTTGACATAAATTTCATTCTTAGGTTTTTTTTTTGTTTTTTCTTTTTCAGAAATTTGAGAAGAAACTACAGGTGTGTTATGTATTGAACCATTGACTGGAATAGTGGTTTTTAAACTTTAATATACATCACAATCAGCTGGAGGGCTTATTAAAACATACTTAGGTTTGGTGATGTTGCCCAGGGGAGAGCACAGTATATGTGAGACCTGTTTATTCTTGCCACATGATCTGAGCTGAGTGAAAGTCATCTTTACATGTCCTGTTTTTGAATAGAACTCTTCCTTCTTTGGGATTGTTTTTATCCTTTTTTCCATGGTGCGTGTGAATTTCTCATTCCTTACACCCTTTAGGAATTCAGATCACCTTTCGGTGTCAGTTTCTTGCTACTGAGATATAGTACCCAAAGATTCAAGGTTTCAATCTATGACCAGCCAGCTAACTCCAGAGTAAAAGATAGCATGATGAAAGAGGCTGGCAGACAAGGTCCTCTCCTCATGGTGGCCAGGAACCAGCAAAGGAAGAAGCTGGGCAGGCAAATCCCTTCTGGGTCACAGAGGCCAGTGACCCACTTCTGATCAGAGCACACCTCCTGACAGCACATTCAGCTATGTCATCGTACAGTTCCTTCCAGAATCACAACTCCTATACCCAAGTCTTGGGGGGACATTTTAGACCCAAACCATGAAATCTCATTTCCAAAGATTCAATACTTTCTTATTTTGGTGTAGTTGGGTCTTTGTCAGTGGTAAGAACAGAACCCAAATATAGGCTAACAGGAAGTTCAGGAGCCCAACTCAGTTAAGGAACTCCAGAACAATGTCATTAGGGTAGGAAAGGTAGATCCATGTCTACTTTTCCTCCTCCTGGTTTACCTCCGTAGGTTTGGCTTAGCTCAGAGGAGACTGTTAGCAAGCAGCATGCTTGATGGTTTTGGACAAAAACTATGCCGAGTCCCAGGGCCACATCGATGACATGATAAGCTCTGGCAGAAAAGGTGAGGAAAGAGCCTCAGTGGGTTCCACTTAGGAAATGTGAGCCCAGTGACTCAGTCATGCTTAGGCATGAATCTTATGCCCATGTGACAAGCAGTGAGTGGATTCTTTGCAAAAGTAAAAAATTTTATTGAATGGGAGCTAGGAAGACAGGTGCCATAAGAAAGTATATAATAACTGTTAACTCGTACCTCTATAAAATAAACATTCTCTTCTATCACATTATTACTATAACATTACCTTTCATAATAACTAACTTACAGATATCTCCCACCTGCACTACAGAAATTTTACCTCATTTTTATCTTCAACTTAATTTCAACTCTGATGTTATTCATTTAAACCATGAAATAGTTCATAAGTCATGACACTGAGTAATGCATGGTTTCAAACCAGATTAAAGCTGGATATTTTTGTCAGTAACAGTTTCCTGTATGATACACACTCCCAGATCTAAATATTAATCAATTCTATGCTAATTCCAGTTACCACCAGCAATCTTTGAACTTTTTATCAGATGCGATATTATATCATTCTTACTAATTTAAACAGTAAATATGCAAGTACAGGAGCATTCTAAGGTAAATATATGAGATATATCCTAATATAACATAATTTCTCCATGTGTACACATTTTAAAGCTATATGGTCCATATGTACAGTTTCTATTATACTCAACATTAATGAAAAAGTATTTAATAGATTTATTTATTACTTAGTACAGGATCTTGCTATGCAGCTCCCACTCATAATGATCCTCCTGTATCAGCCACTCCAGCACTGGGGTTACAGTGATGTGCCACCACACCTGATTTTGGTGGTCAGCATGGAGCACCTGGCATTCTTGAGTTTGCACAGCTTGTGGTAGGGATCAAACTCAGGTCCTTGTGCTTGCCAAGCAGGTGCTTGGACTACTGCTCCAACTCCCCAGCCCAGTAGATTTTTTTAAATGAGTGTCATTTATCATGTATTAAGTATTAGAAGCCTGGCACTTACAGGTATACTCCTTACAGATTTTTATTGTAAAGCTCTAATCACTGAATCTGCAGGTAAGTGTCAATGCCTGAACCCTAATCACTGCTACCACCTCCCTGACAGCTGTTTGTAGAGTATGCCATGATCTTCTTGATACTTGCAGAAACACCATTTCCTAACTTTAGTTAATATGAGAACAATGCACCCGCTAGGGAAATAGTTGGGCAGTCTAAGTGCCTGCGTGTCTAGCACAAGGTCCCAAGTTCAATCCCTATTGCATGCTGTGCCAGTCTCAGAGCCCCAGGTGCTCTGTGTCAACCCCAAAACCGGAAGTGTCAGTACATGCCTGTAATTCCAGGGCTGGGGAGGCTGAGTCAGAAAGATCATTACCAGTCTGTGTAGTGAGATGCTGGATCAAAAAATAAGTAAAAACTATTAGAACAATGTAGGCTAGGCATGTTGGCACTTCCCTGTAATTCCAGCATTTGGGAAGCCAAGGCAGAAGGATGTTGCAAGTTTGAGACCAGCCTGGGCTACAAAGTGAGCTCAAGGTGAGGTCTTGTATCAAAAAAAGAAAAAAGAAATTGAGCAGTGTTCTGCTATGTTCTGATAAATTCAGTCAGATGTCCTGCAATGCTAGTTTTTCATTTCCCTTAGCTGTGCCATTTCATCTGAAAATACCAGCCTTTGTTTGCCATAACTGCTTTAGGCTTCACTTTAGCTGTAGAATTAACCTGACAGTTCGTAATCTTATCATTAAATTCTCTTCATGCATCTCTAAATTCTCAGATATTTTAGGATTTTCCCCAACTTTAGCCACACTTATTACTATAGATAAAATTATCAGTTAAGATGAGATTTCCACTGTTGTAATTAATTAGAAAAAGTAGCAAACCAGAATATCCACTTCCAAATGACAGGATCAAGGGGCTGGGGAGATAGCTCAGTAGAATAAGAGCACAAGGGCCTGAGTTCAATCCTTGGTTCTACTACATACATATATACATACATACATACATACATGTGTACATACATACATACATACATACACACATACATACAAACGATAGGATCAAGTTCAGGCCCAGCCTGGGAAGCTTAGCAACTTAGTGAAGCTCTGTATGGAAAAGGGCATCCAGGTGTGCTGGGAATGTAACTTAGTGCAAAGACATGGAGTTCAGTTCCCACTATCGGAGAGATGGGGAGGCAGCAGAAGAGGGAAGGCAGGTAACAGAAAAACTTACCAGTTTTTTCTCACCTCAGGCTTTGGACAAGTTTGAACCAGCTGGATGGTCTGAGTGCTGGACACCAGAAAAGGCAACATAGCTGAGAGTATGCATGGAGTATCTGAAGATGCTTTGGGGGGAAAACATTAAAGGCACAGGGTGAGGGACTGCAGCAGTCAGTAGGCAAAAAGGTGAAAGCCTCAGATGTGATTGGACTGGTGTTTTTCTTGGACTTCTTGTTGAACAACTTACCAGTTACAATCACTATCCAACTTCTGTAACTGTTTAGCGCAGCTGCACCTATGGAATCTTCATGAACACCAATTGCTGCCCTCAAAAATGACTCAGTCCTCCAAACTCTTAAAATCAATAACTTTCTATTTCATCTGTATATTCATAATTCTAATTTTATGTAGCTAATATATTCCTTTTCTTATTTATTTTTACATTTCTTGATTGGATTTTTTTCTTTTCCCCTAAAGAGAAAATGCATTTGGACATGTTGCAACTCATTTTCTCAGATATTGTGACAAGAAGCTAATTCAGGGAAGCAATGTTTATGTTTCTGTTTTGCCCTTATTAGAAAAGATCTAAATCATATGGAGTTTTAAACTCAGTACTAGAAAATTATACTATATGTGAAAATACTCATTTTCCCAATGTTCCCACTATATTGCATATCAGTCTTACAGATAAGGGAAACATCAAAAAAAAGTCTTCTATTTCTAAAATCATGACATAAAATTAGCTCCTTGGCAGAAATCTTCACCTTAAGCTCAGATTGCATGGAGACCTAACCTGTTTCATTGGGTGCAGTGGTACTAGAGTAGCTCATAAAGAGCTATCTCCTGAACTTTTTAACAAGTAAGGTGGAAAGAGTCACCAGCCTAGTTCAGTGAGCAGCGTTTTCTGCCTGCTACTAAAGGAGACATCTTTCTTCAGAGACATCAAGTTACTGAGCTATAGAACACTTGTGCAAAAAGAGAGACTGATTGATGCCTTTCAGAGAGAATGTGGGGCTCCTGTGCTGGTTCTGCAGCTGCTTCTGGTCAGGGCCACAGTTCCCTGTGTACTTGAGCCCAGCTCCTCATCCCTAGGGTAAGGATGCCACTCTCCTCTTCAGAGATCTGTTGTGAGATTTCAATAAGCTAAAACATCAAGAGACTAATCATTGTGACTGGGTCCCCCATCTCTCCTGGACAACAAGTCCAAGAAAAACACCAGTCCAATCACATCTGAGGCTTTCACTTTTTTGCCTACTGACTGCTGCAGTTCCTCACCCTGCGCCTTTAATGTTTTCCCCCCAAAGCATCTTCAGATACTCCATGCATACTCTCAGCTATGTTGCCTTTTCTGGTGTCCAGCACTCAGACCATCCAGCTGGTTCAAACTTGTCCAAAGCCTGAGGTGAGAAGAAACAGGCTGGGAGTACACAACAAAGGCAGAGAATTCCCCTGCAAGCCAGAAGTGAGCTCATGTTTGGGATCTTTTCTCTTTCTCCCAGGGTTCCCTCCACTTGCCCTGAACAGAGTAGGAGTGTCCCTGTGAAACCCAGAGCTTTAGCGGCCAGGAGATTTTCAGATAAGGGCTTGGCCAGGTTGCCAAGGCTGCCTTTGAACTTGCCATCCTCCTGCCTTAGCCTCCTGAATAGTGAGCCTGTGTCACCAGACCCAATTCCAACTCCTCCCCAGTCCTTGGAATTAGACCTAGGGCCTTTATACTGAGCTATACCCACAGCCTTTTTCTGTTTTGTTTTTTGTTTTCAGACAATGCCTTGCTAAGGTGCTTGTGATCCTCTTGCCTTAGCTTGCCAGAGTGCTGGGGATTATAGGCCTGTGTCACTACTCCTGGATCAAACTGTATTTTGTAATGTACCTCTTTGCACTGTTAGTTTGTCAGTAAAACCCCAGCAAAGGATTTCAGCAAATCTGTTGCCACTTAAACTGAATCCAAGCCAATTATTCTTTCCAGTCCTCTCCTTCAGCATGGAACTTTCTTATTAGTCAACTTCAATCATATTTTATCTCACATTATTTCAAGAGGTTTTCAATTTGTCTCTTTGCCCATATTTCTTCACTAGTCTGACCAGTCTGCACACTAAAGCCAGGGTGACATTATAAAGCAAACATTTGGATAATGCTCATGCTTGAACCTGTTCTATGAGTGTCCATTTTCACTGGATGTGTCTCAACTCCCTTGCCACCTTCAGGGTCCTCCAAGCCTGTCTAGTTCGTGTTCAGCCACGGCCTGCCCACCCATACCATGAACTCTTTCTTCCAGCCACATGAGACACCTGCACAATGCTCTCTTGCCTCCAGGCAGCTGAATACTTTATTTTCGCTGGCCAGTCAGCTGCCTTTAATTTTCATCCTAGTGGTTAACTCAACTTTATGTTGCCTCAGTATCTATTTAGACTGTAAGTTTGACTTTACTATGTTAGAAGAAGCATGCAGTCACCCTGACATTTCCAATTCTTTGCCTCCTCCCCCATTCTCAACATAGTTGATCCAGATAGCTGACTGGTACAACTGTCATCTGACCACACACCTACACCTAACTCCTTTCCTGGTCAGGTACCCAAGGAAAGTTGGATATGGCAGTAGGAATAAACTGGACTCAGGTCAGACACTTAGGCACGGGGCCATGTACCAGGACAAAGAAGAATCCCTTGGCAAGAATGTGAAAAACACCCATAACCACCTCCCTTGGAGCAGTGTTGAGTCAGGGTCAGAGTCCACAGCCACACTCCAGAAAGAGACCTTTTGAACTAAGTAAAAGCAAAGTTAATTGGTGCACTGTACACAGTGTGTGGTCAAACCTACACGGAGCACGGCAAGATGCCTGCACCTCGCTCTTGGCCCACTGTCTGGCTGTCCACCTGGCCGTGTCCATTGTTTAGTGCTGTCCAAATTTCGTGGCTACACTGGGTAGGTCTTAGATGTCTGAGTCCCTCCTAGAATTCACAATTTCCAGGTTTAGGGCTTAAGGGTCACCATGGTGGCTCCCACTCCCCTAAGTGGGAGTTTCTATATTCCAAGGGTCTCACCTGACCTGACTAGTTTGCCGCTGAGAAGGCCATTCCACCACGAAGGTGCGGTCAGGTACACATGGGCCACTGCAAGGTATGAGAGAATCTGAAGCTAGACTTCCCAGCTGACAAGAGGATGTCCATTCACCTCACTTGCCAGCCCCATGTGAGTGCCTTTCCTCGCCCCTGAGCTTTTCCTCCTCTGACACTGCTGAGGTTAATAGGAAGCTACAGAGAGGGAGGTGACCACCTATAGATGAGGTGACCTTACTACACATGGAGGTTGCTATTCTCAAGCAAGATTGGGTGAGACCGTCTGGAACTTTTAGGGAGAGGAGGAACTTTTTAGCCACCTAGCAATGCAGGCCATGCTAAAGCTATTCCTTAAAAGGGAGAGGCAAAGAGACTGCCTGAGGTGAGGAGTGTCTCAGAGGGAATTACTGCCTGGTGATATTGGCCTCTCTCTCCCTCAAATCAACCAAAGACCAATGAACTTCAGGTTCAGGAGAGGAAAGAGACTGCTGCTTTAGGTGCTTATAAGTCAAGGAAAGAACTTCACATGTCACATATAAAGGAAATACTAGTCTAGCAAACCCAACACTAGGCTTAGATTTTTGACAGATGCACAAAAAATTCATACAGATAAGGAGAAAAAAAATGATAAATAGGTAAGTTGTGTGTGTACTTAATATAACTACATTGAAAATGGATAGGTTATATATGTATATATAATATAAAATTAAGTTAAAACTAAAATGCATAATTTAATTAAATTAGAAATCCTGAAATTTATATACTAAAGAATTTACGTAACCAAAAATTTTTAAGGTGCCCATTGACATTTTGTGCCTTTTAAACACAGGTTTAAATTTTAACATTTGTTAAGGTAGAGACATTTACAAAACATGCTAAGGTTACACTATCCTGGGGCTTAAATTCTATTTGGAGTTTCTACTAACTTTAAATGCTCTGCCTTAAAATCTTAAGAGGATGACAAAATCGAAAATAGGAAAACAATAAATAAATGTCACTTTAATGTGGCCTTGTTAAGCTTCTTACAATCATATTACCCACTGTCCTAAAATGCTATTAGGTACAGTTTGCTAACATAAAGAATAAATGAAGATTAAAGTACATTTTTGGCACTTACAAATTAGCTTGATAAAAAAGAATCCCTGGAGCCTCCAGTTAAGATAGCATTACCCAAGTTTCAAAAGAGCCTCCAGGACTGGCCAGTTAGCTCAGCAGACTAACGTGCCTGCTTAGACAGGTGTATGGAACAGAGTTCGATCCCCTCATACTGTGCCAGCCCCACCCCTCGGGCATACTGAGGTGGCAAATGAGACAGAGTGTGGTGGTGCACACGTGTAATTCCAGTGCTTGGGAGGCTGTAAAACAGGAGGATCACTATGAGTCTGGTCTGTGTAGTGAGACCATGTAGACCTCATACTACATGCATAAAAAAATAAAAAATAAAAAAAGAGCCTCCAATTATTAAAAATTACAATATAAAATCTAATTGATCAAGGATTGATTATGCCCACTGAAACAGCCCAATTTTATCCAATTTTAAACTGAAATATTAAGTGCACATGCCAGATTGCTACAACCTTAATTCTGTGTTTTCATTCAGTAAGGCAGCCATACTCATGAAGTAATATAGCTAAAATTAGTGATTCTACTCTACCAGCCACCAGTAAACATTTTGTTCCTCTAGACTTACTAACTGCTACATGTCTTTCAATATTCTCAGAGAAGCTAGAGTGTGGTGCCTGCCTATAAACCTAGCACTAGGGAGACTGAGAGTGGAAGATTGCCAAGCGTTTAAGGCCAGCCAGAACTACACAGAAAGACCTTGTCACAAAACAGTCAGTGTATATTCCCAGAGCAGTTTGCCTCTACTTCTGATGGGATGGAATACACCTTTTTTCCATGGTACCCATGTCATGTATCAACAGCCCTATTGTCACATACCACCTTTGAAGGCAAGATCTCAGGGATAGTCACTCTTTATCAGGAGCATGGGTGAGACATTATATTGAGAACCAGTCCTAGGACATTCATTTAACATATTCGTTAAGGTCAAATAAGCCCAGTATCTTTGAGTACTTCTGGGATTCTAGTGGCAAAAAAAAAAAATTGTTTACAAATTAAAATCAATAGGCACATAGCTAGTACCTTCAGGAAAGCTCCCTCAATTCAGGTGCTCTGGGGATGCGCTCCCATGCCTCCAAAAGTCTCTAAACCGCTTATGATGGCTATTTGCTGGCCCATGGCTTCTGATGCAAGAAGCTAACCCATTTACTGGTGGTGGTGAACCTGCGGCACTTGTGCTACAGTGGACTGTTCATGTCATTGAAAGCTTCAAAGGCTTGCCATCTGTGCTCTATACCATGAAAACAAAAATAACTGGCTACTTATTGGGGTCTCTAAAAATAGACATGACCATATGACCCTTTATACCTAGCTGCCCAGTGTACACTAGGTCATGGCAATAATGTGCCACAAATATTATTACTAAAGCCTCTCTGTTAAGGTTTGTGTGTAGTTGTCCCTCCAAAGCCTCATGCAGTTATTGGGGCAGGCTTCTAGGGTTTTAGATTAATTCATGACCCAAGGCTGGATTTAAGAATCTGAGTACTGCTGGGATTATGGGTGTGATGCTACACTCACTCTGGGACAGATAACCTGAAGGCAATAGAAGGAAAGGAGAGAGGCTCGCCTCTGCCGCTGCTCCTCCCTTTTGCCTTTGCTCTTTACTATTTTCCACCACCATGACCTGCTGTCCTCTGCCATGTTCCATTCTGCCTTAGAGCCAGCTGAGTACAGATTGAAACCTCCACAAACTATGAGCTAAAGAAACCTTTCTTTTCTTCCTTTTGAGTGTCAGGTATTTTTTCCCAGCAATGAGAAAAAAAGTAACCAAGACACTCACTCTCTAAGATGGGATGGAGCCAGATCCTGGCTCTCTCTTATATCCTACCTTTGGGTAGAAAGTACCCTACTTCCATCTAACTTGTTCAGGAAAGTCACCTCTCTTCCAAACTCTTGAATGACATAGAAAGATTTTGGGATTAATGGAGTGAATAATCATGGGAGATTGTTGACTATGCAAAATGCACCATTCACCATTACATATGATGGTGCTCAGCGGAACATGCTCCCCAAGCCTTAGCTGGGATATCACTGATAAAGGATGGGACATGAGACAGTCTTGTGCAACTTCAGGCAGTCATCTTCATGATATACTGGTAGGCAAAATGTCTTGTTTCTCCTTTTATTATAAAAACAATTACTGCACCATTGCCTACGGGTTGTCTTTTTCAAAGCAGAGAGGGAGAAAGATAGGGATGGAGGGATGCCAGGAAAGAGAAAGGGCTCTAAGATTAAGTGTAGATTTTTTTCATTGAAGTTTCAGATTCTAGAGAATTTCGGGTGTCAGATTGTGAGGTTTCACCTTAGGGATAGTCAATGTGTTATTTATTTGGTTTTCCAATTGTATTAGCTAATTTAATTTCTCTTTTATTTCCAGGAGTTTTAGAGTATTGTTAGTTTTTAGTACTACAAGCTTTGTAATGGGATGAA
>PVKN010044783.1:0-10039 GCA_004027915.1 Capromys pilorides
AAAAAAAAAAATAAAAAAAAAAAAAAAAAAAAAAAAAAAGAAAGTAATATAAAGAGAGACAGAGAGACAGACAGTGGTTGTTGCTCTCTGCTGCCCTGGATGGTCAGTTGACTCTGTCACCATTTTGTTGCTGTTTCACCACCATGAGCTCCTGGCCTCTGCATTGTGCCTCTCTGCCTTGGATGCAGCTGAGTATGGACTGAAACCTCTAGTAACTGTGAGCTGAATAAACCTTTCTTTCCTTCATTTTGGGTGTCGGGTATTTGTCCCAGCAACGAGAGAAGAGTAACTAAGACACCACACTTTGATTTTTTTTTTTATTGTATTTTATTTCTTTTTTTTGTGGAATGGGGTTTGAACTCATGACCTTGCACTTGCCAGGCAGGCACTTGTGCCACGGAGCTATCTCCCCACCCTCTTAACACCCTTTGAGGTGATGGAAATTCTTATTTTCCCTATTAACAGGAAAACTGAGACGAATAGGCAATGTTAATTTTGCAAGTTGAATGCATTCTTTTTAAAGTTGAAAAGGGCTTGGCCAAATAGTTCAGCAGATTGAAGCATCTGTGTAGACAGATGCAGGGGCCAGGGTTCGATTCCTGGGGTGCTGTGCTGGCCCTGCCCCAGGGGTGCATTGAGGTTGTGATTGAGACTGGGCGTGGTGGTGTGCGCCTGTAATCCCAGCTCTTAGGAGGCTGAACACAGGAGGATCACTACGAGTCCAGTCTATGTTGTGAGACCCTATAGACCCTGTCCTAAAATACAAAAAATAAATAAAGATGAGAGTCATTAGTTCTTATAAGTGAGTTCAAGACTAGCCTGAACTACTCAAAAAAAACCCAAAAAGAGTCATTAGATTATTGTACTAATCAGCTGGGTGGGAATGGTGGTACACACCTATAATGTCAGCACTCAGGAGGCAGAGGCAGTAGGATTATCGTGAATTTGGGGCCAGCGTGGACTACATAGTGAGACCCTGTCTCAAAACACATACATACATACATACATACATACATACATACATACCTGTTTTAGCTTATTTATTTATTTTTATATTATGGCTGGCTCTGCCTGCCCTGGGGGTGAGGCTGGTGCATCATGTGGTGCCAGGGATTGAACCATGGTCTCTGTGGTTCCTAAGCGTGTCTAAGCAGGTGCTTTAGACTGCTGAACCATCTTGCTGGCCTCATACCTGTTTTAAAAGTACAAAAAATATGAAGAAAATAAGTATAATTATCTCCTTCCTTCTGTCCTGAGGCATTTCTCTGTGTACACACACATGCACACAAATATGTTCATGGTTTTACGTGGTAAACTTTTAGGATCCCACTGGCACACGTTCTTTAAACTTTTTTTTCCATGTGGATTTATTAATGCATCAGTTAATAAATCAATATCACAAGTCAGATGGCTTCATAGTTTGCTCCTGTCTCTGCGACCTTTTTGGGAGTTTCCAGTCTGTCCTCATAAAGCCCACTATAACAAACACCTTCATGTAGGGCAGCCGACTTGGTGGCCTAAGACCCTGCCACGGGGTCTGCGCAGACCCGAGGCTGGAGGTGGGTTGGCCCTCCTGCCCTCACTCCCTTCTTCCCTTGAAGTTTCACAATGGCATCTGGCTTTGAGTGGGCTGACGCCCACCCCTCAGCACTTAGAAGAAATGGAGCAAGAACCTGCTGAAATTAAGATTATCAGGGAAGCACACAAGAATGCCTTTTATTTGTTAATAAAGGTTTGAATACAGATAAATTAGGGCAGAAGGAAGAAGCAAAGAACAACTATACGCAAGGAATAGGACACTTTCTGAGGGGAATCACCATTATATCTACAGAGCCTCAACACACAGGCCCTGAATGGGAATTGGCTAGACAAATGCAGCAGAAAATGAAAGAAACACTACAGAATGTACTCACCAGGTTAGGAATTCTAGAGAAGGGTTTTGTTACTTCTCTACAAAATTATCTTCAGGAAGTTCCCAAGTTGCATCCAGAATTTCCACCTAAAGACATGTATGAAAAGTCAAGAGGGCCTCAGTCCTTTAACTCACCTCAGCAGACTGAAATAAATGGTAACACTGCAACTGCCAGTTCAGGACCTACTGCTGCACCATCGTCAGCCCTACCATCTCCAAGCTACCCATCAGAAGCTCCTCCTGCTTGCACTCCTCAGGCTGTGGAGGGTCACTACACTGTGTCTTATGGAGTAGATTCTCGTGAAATTTTGTCTGTCAGAGATTTCAATATGAGTCATTCTCAGCCACCTCCTCTTGCGACTTTAGGGATGGATGCAGGTGAATTGATTTTGATACCAAATGGAGTACAGATTTTTTTTTGTAAATCCTGCTGGGGAGGTTAGTGTACCTTCACATCCTGGGTACCTCCGAATTGAGAGGTTCTTCGATAATTTTCTTGATACAGTTCTAATCCGCCCTCCTGGGTTTCTTCAGGTTTATGACTGGTTGTTGACTGGTTGTATGCTCTGGTTCCTGGTAGATCTCCAGTTCTCAAATGTTCTGTCTGAGCCTACGTGTTTCCTGATACAGTGTTACAAGCAGCAGGATGCTTTGTGGGTATGGTCCTGTCCTCTGAGCTACCAGAAGATGATAGGGAGGCCAACTGGAGTAGGGTAGAAGGAGAAAATGAATTTCAAATCCCTGGAAGAACAAGACTCCCTCCTGACCAAGTAAAGGGAGCCTGTGGTAGTGACGTGGACCCTTCATTAGGCAAAGGCAACAAGGCTGTGCATCATAAAGGAAAATATAAGAAAAAGACAAAAGATACTTCAAATGAAGAGGTTAATCTCAGTCACTTTGTACCCCGTGAGCCAGTTTCAGAAGAAAGAGCAAATTACCTGAATGGAGTGAAAAAGTGGCTCAAAATAGTTTTCCAGGTGCTTCCTGGGTGAGTTAGGGTTTAGTCAAAGGTGCTGAGTTTACTGGCAAAGCAATCCAGGAAGGTGCTTCCAATCTCCGAGAACGGATTCAGCCAGAAGAAAAAACAGTGGAAGTTAGTCCAGCTGTCTCCAAGGGACTTTATATAGCCAAGCAGGCTACAGGAGAGGCAGCCAAAGTCAGCCACTTCCTAGCTGATGGAGTCTGCACTGTAGCAAATTGCGTTGGAAAAGAATTAGCTCCACACGTTAAGAAGCATGGAAGCAAACTTGTTCCAGAATCTCTCAAAAGAGACAAAGATGGGAAGTCTACCCTGGATGGTGCTGTGGTTGTTGCAGCAAGTAGTGTTCAAGAGTTTTCAACTGTCTGGCAGGGATTAGAATGTGCAGCTAAATGCATTGTTGACCATGTTCCAGCTGAAACAGTACAAACCGTCAGATACAAATATGGGCATAATGCAGGAGAAGCTGCACACCATGCAGTAGATTCTGCCATCAGTGTTGGTGTAACTGCCTGTAATATTGACAACATTGGTATTAAAGCAGTGGTGAAGAAAAGTACAAAACAAACAGGACAAAAAATCCTTCAAGACTGCTAAATAACTGGTGATTCCCAGAGGGAAGGTGAAGGAGGAACAGCAGCTCCAAACGTGAGAAAACAGAAAAATGAAAAGAAAGCAGCAAAGAAGGAAGATAAATGATGGAAGTGGCAGAAACTACTTGTACCAAAGCCTTGCCAAATGGAAGAAACTTTGTAAAATAAGCAAATGTGGAGTTCTCCACAGATTAGCCAGTATTTTTTTAATGTATTCATTACGATTAAATGACTGCTATAAGCAAAAAAACAAAAACTAAACCAAAACAAACAAACAAAACCCTCATCTGCGCACCTTCCTGTCCTTCCAGTGGGGAGCTCTTTGTGGCTGAGGCCAGATGTGAACACGGCTCACTGTCAGGAGCCATGCAGAGGGGTTCTCAAGCAGCTGTTCCATATCCACATTGTGTCCTGAGCTTGCACGGGGGATGCCAGTTAATGCCATCCAGCCAGGTTGTCTTGGCATTATCCAGATTGAGATTTATGCTGTAAAAGATATCATATGTTTGTACATGGATTGCGGTGAAAAACCAAGCCATTTGCTAGTTGATACTCTTTACCAAGTAAACCCGAATGCTTAAAATGATTACAGTTTAAACTAAACATGGGGTTATACACCTGGAATTCCAGCACTTGGAAGACTGAGGCCGGAGGATTGTTGTGTATCCCTTACCCGGTTTCCCTGTTGATAAAGTCTTTCATAACTGTGGCATGTTTCTCAGAGCTAAGAAACCAATATTGGTACATAGTACCAATTGCTGTGTTACTATTAACTAGGCTTCAGAGCTAACTCAGATTTTATTAGTTTTTCAGTATTCCTTTTCTTTTTTTTTTTTTTTTTTTAAATTATTTATTTATTTATTTGTTTGCTTGTTGTGTTTGTTTGTTTCTTTATTTATTCATTTTGTGGCTGGCTCAGCCTGCCCTGGTGGTGGCGCCGGCGCAGCATGTGGTGCCGGGGATCGAACTGCAGTCCCCGCAGTTGCCTGAGCCCTCCTAAGCAGGCGCTTTAGACCACTGAACCATCTCGCCGGCCCCAGTATTCCTTTTCTAGTTGGAAACAAATTGAGCTCTTAACAGCTTGAATACCTGTTCACAAGTTAATTTCAGCTGTTGAACATCCATTGTGCACATGTGATATATATAATGGCTTTCTGAATTTGTTTAAACAAATGTAAGTTATCTTCGACATTAGTATCTTAAGTTATCGTGACATTCAGGCAGCTCTGCCCCAGGCCGCTTGAGGGTAGGACTGAAGCCCTCTCCCGCCCCCTCCTGGTGCCTGGCAGAGCAGGACTTGTGCTGTCTGTTGCTTGGGCTCCAGCAATGCGCTGTTTGCCCTTCAGGCCTTGGCCCAGGAGCCCCTGGGGAATTGGCCACCCATGCACTTTGGAAGCTGGCTACTAATTGAGAGCATGGAGTGTGGAGGAGAGTCTCTTAGGCAGTGTGGTTTAAAATTTTAAATATATCGTAGTTCCTAAAGGAGACAAGAGCTCTGGCCCTGAGGTAAATACCAGTTCAGATCCAGCAGTACCTGGGTATTTTCACTAATGGGAAGGATCCCTCCTGAAGCAAACTGTGACATCTGAATTCATTAATTAGAATCATTTTTTAAGCAGTTCAGTCTGTGGAAGGAGGAAGGAATTGGTAGCAGCAAGTAAAATGGATCACTATTCTTCCAACTTAAAGAGACCCCTTAGTTGGGCATGGTGGCACATGCCTGTAACCCCAGCACTTGGGAGGCTGAGGGTGAGGCTGGAGGATCAGTGTGAGTTCAAGACCAGCCTGGGCTACAGAAGTGAGCTTAAAGGCCAGCCTGAACTGCATAGCGAGACCTTGTCTCAAAAAGACAAAAAAAAAAATAAAATAAAGAGAGACCCCTTAAAGAACCCATTAGCTACCACTTTTTTCTGCAGCCTAGATATTGATGCCAGTGCCTTTGAATGGAGCTACATCCCCAGCCCCGCCCTTTTTCCCAGCTGCCCAGCCACTTTTTTTTTTTTTTTAAACAGAAAAAAATCCTCTTGAGTATTCCAGCAAAAAGAAACTGCTGCAGCTCCATGAGAAAACATATGCTGAATCTGAGGCACTTTTCCTGTGCAGAAGCAGCGCAGCATTTGTCATGTATATCAGAAAAAGCAGCAGGTTAAGCTCAGGGGCCTGAATTTGCATGTGTGTCCTGGGCATGCCTTGTCCAGAGCAGTGTGTTAGGTGGCATAGGACTTGCATATTCCTTTCCCTTCTGCCTAGTAATTTGTAGTGGGAGAGACAATTTATAGAAAAACCACAGCATTTAGGCCTAGGCCTTGATCTGTTGGTAAGAAGCCCTATGTCAGCCAGAGTTAGGGAGGAAATGGCTCTGCCTCGGCTGTCCTGAGCTGCTCAGGTAAAAGGTACATAGGAGCCAGGCCCCAAAGTACAGCTAGGAGCTGTGATCAGCAGAGGGTGGGGGGGAAAGGTCATGGGTAGAAGGCACAAGTGACATTTTAGAGGTGGAAAAAGTCAAAGCATATTGAAGAAACAGTTTAAGCATTTAGGTGGGAAGAAAAGGAGGACTTTAGGTTCCATGCCCAAGGATATTGGGCTCAGTTGGTGGAGGGCCGTGGATGCCTTGCTGAGGAGCTGTGTTTTAATCCAAGGCCCTAAAAACTGCTGAAGGTTTGTAGCTAGCGCATTACACAGTTCACATTCCGATCTCTCCATGGAGGGTGGCCTGAAAGAAGGTAGAAATTATTGTAATGGACTGGGTTCAAGGGGATGAGGACCTGAACGGGGTGTTGTATCATCAGTTGGAACATGGAGGACAGGGTGATTTTGAAAGCAGGGCATTACCTTGTTGCTGCATCAGATAGCACAACGAGAGGAAGAGTGTAGCCTACAGACTGGTCTGAGAGTCTGGCTGCTGAGGTGCAGTTCCACCTGAGGCCCTGGGATCTGCTGCCAGGCGAGGGAGTGAGGCAGAGAAGGAAGCTGGCGGGCTGCACTGAGCTGGGAGGGCTGCACCTGGGGCTGAAAATCACTCTGTTGCCCAGAGGGAGGTGCGTCAGGCCCTTGGGCCCACTTTCTGGTGGACACATGCTAGCTGACCCCAAAAAGAATCTGTTACTTCCTATGCAGTGAGTTTAGAGAGTCCTCTCCACCTTCTGCTCCCTCTGAAACCTTGCCGTGGGAACACACACCCCTTTGTTAGAAGAGCAGTCTCTGGAGACCCCAGGGGTGGTGTGTGTCCACGCGTAGAGCAGCTTCGGCCCCAGCGCTGTAAATGTCGGCTCCACACAAGAGCAGCTCACACCTGAAATCCTGCCTGTGGCCAGACCTGCTCGAAGACAAGAGACGTCTGTGATTCTGCTTTATATTCTGCCCTTTATTATTAAAAGTGAAGTCATGGGAGCCTGCAGACTGACACACTTGTTTAAGCGTCTGCTTAGGTAAATGCAGTCAGGCGCAGGGGACCTGGGTTAGATCTGTAGCTCTGCAGGCTAAACCAGCCATGCACTGAAGGCATCGTCAGACAGACCAAAAAATTAAAATTAAAATTAAAATTAAAATTAAAAAAAAAAGCGAAGTCGTATTTGGGGTGTGGTAGTAACTATAAGGTTAGAAGATTGGACTCTAACTCTGACTGAGAGATGACCTCGCTAGGCAAATGTTTTGCTTCTAGCATACTTCATTTTTCCTTTGTGTCTTTATATCTTTTCCTTTATATCATATTCAAAATAAGATGTATTAGCATATTTTGAGTTTTTATTAACTCAGAAATGTACTATTTGCATATATTGTTTTTATTCCTTTTTTTTTTTTTTTGCAGAACCGGAGATCGAACTCAGGACCTTGCACTTGCCAGGCAGACGCTTGTGCCCCTGAACTATCTCTCTGGCCCCTGCATATATTGTTTTTAAACATATGAAATATAAGTGGTATACAATAAACTTAGTTATAATATGGAGGGATTTTCCCACTTGCACTTTACTTTCATCCCTTAGTCATGTCAAGTGATTAGATTTCATTGTAGTTATAAATGTGTTTTCTCTGTTATTCAGGTCATGATGTCTTATGTTTCTAAATAATGATATTAATTAATTAATTATTTTGCAGGAGAGGAGTTCAAACTCACAACCTTGTACTTGCCAGGCAGGCACTTGTGCCACAGAGCTATCTACCTAGCCCCTATAATGATATTATTTTGATCTTTCAAAGGAGACAGTATTACTTTTGGGAAAAATAAAACCATTTTTGTATTTTAGAGAAAAAAAGAATGTGAACTTAATATACCTATCTCTCAGATTCAACAATTAGTACCTGGGCTAGTCCTGTTTCTACATCTACACCCACTATCACCCTTGCCTACCCTGCCCGACACGTATTTAAAGCAATTCCAGGCATCATATCATGTTATTTATTAATATGAATTATTTTAAGACAAGTACAGTAACATCACATTAACAAACTTTCTCAACATCACTGAGTATGCTGTAGTGTTTATATTCCTTAGTTAATTGACTCATACTTATTTTTTGGTTTGTTTGAACTATGGTCCAAAGAAGAGTGGCTGGTTAGTATGTGTAACTCTCTGGCTGGCTCGCGTGCTGCTCTTGCCTTTGCAGTTCTCCGCTCGGGGATTCAGGTCACTGGTGCAGGGCTGGCTGTATCTCCTCTGCTGCCTGCACCCTTGTGGTGTCATTGACATACTTCTCAGTTCCGTTTGCTTCCTGAAAATTGTCTTTTAAACTTACTGTTTTAATTGGATTATGGTTCTATGCTTTGAGCAAACATTTAGTAGGTAGTAGTATATAGTTTTTTTTTTTTTTTTCTTTTTTTGGTGGGACTGGGATTCAAACTCATAACCTTGCACTTGCCAGGCAGGCACTTGTGCCACGGAGCTATCTCCCCAGCCCCAACATTGCTTCTTTTTTGAGAATTTCAAAATAATACCTATTCTTTTGTGTTTCCTTCATTTTTTTAAAAAAGTTTTTATTTTATTTTATTTTAAACCTCATTTATTTATTTGTGTTCTGGCTGGCTCAGCCTGCCCTGGGGGTGGGGCTGGCGCAGCATGTGGTGCCAGGGATCAAACCGCAGTCTCTGCAGTTGCCTAAGCAGGCACTTTAGACCACTGAGCCATCTCACCGGCCCTGTTTTCTTCATTTTTAATTTTATATTTTTATTTTGTTTTTTCATTTATTAGACAGAACTCTCTGTAAAAATAAGTGCCCCACAGCTTGAGACCAGCCACTTAGTGAAACCCCTTTTCCCTTTGAAACAAACTAACCCAAACTTCTGCCTTCAAGGGACTTGATTTTAAGAGTTCATTACTGTGCATAGAGGCACACGCCTGTAATCCCAGCACTCAGGAGGCTGAAATAGGAGGATTGCTGAGAGTTGAAGGACAGCCTGAGCTATTTTGTGACTTTACGGCCAGCCTGAATTACATGGCAAGGCCTTGTCTCAAAAAAAAAAAAAAAAAAAAACAGATAGGCCGGCCTGATAGCTCAGTGGACTAAAGCACCTGCTTAGGCAGAGCACAGCGCCCGGGGTTCGATCCCCAGTGTGCCATGCTGAGCACACGGAGCTAAGAATTGAGACTGGGCGTGGTGGTGCACCTGTAATCCTAGCACTTGGTAGGCTGTAAACAGGAGAATCACTTTGAGTCCAGTCTGTGCAGTGAGACACTGAACACCCTGGAGACCCTGCCGTAAATACAGGAAAAAAAATAAGTAACATTTTTTTGAAAAGGACTTATTTACTTTGTGTACATTTTGATGTGATAAATCTGATTTTACTTAGTCTTATTTGACTAAAGCATTTTTTAATTTTAGTGCACATCAGGTATATATCAGAATGAGATGAATATCTAAGATAAGTTTAATGTTTTATCTTGTATAGTGAAACTGAAGTTAAAGAGAAAGATGAAACCTTTAGGTGATGTTATGGTTTATGTCTAGTTGTCCCCCCAAAGCCTCATGCAATCATGGGGCGGGGACTTCTAGAGTTTGAGACATGAGTCATGATCCACTAGGATTATGTGTTACAATTGGTTCCTCCCTGGAGCATGATCTGGGCCTGCCTAGGATATGATTGGCTCCTCCCAGCAGGATCAGGGGCCTATCCTGGGGTATGATTGGTTCCACCCTAGGGCACAACGGGCCCACGTCAGAGTGACTGAGCACAAAGAGACTTTTTAAAGGGCTGTGACTCTCTGCTCCAGTGAGTTAGTTGTTCCGCCGCCATGAACTGGATACCCTCTGCCCTGTTCCACTCAGCCTTGGGCCAGCCGAATATGGACTGAAACCGTCAGCAACTGTGAGCTAAATAAACCTTTCCTTCCTTCATTTTGAGTGTCGGGTATTTGTCCCAGAAACGAGTAAAAAGTAACTAAGACAGAATTTGGTACCAAGAAGTGGGGTCGTTGCTGTGACTAACCTGACCATGTGGATTGTGAGTTTTTGGAGATGGCTTATGGGAAGAGATAGGAAAAGACTTCAGCTGTATGGTAGGGGAGATTCTGGTCAGAGCTCAGACCAGAAGACTGGCTTGAAGCCTGGGTATGAAGAATGG
>PVKN010044784.1:0-10041 GCA_004027915.1 Capromys pilorides
TTTGTGAATGGACTATGGCAGGATTCAGGACTATAAGAGCTGATCAAATGCTTATTCTCTCACAACCTCTGTTCAAGAGGGGTCATAGCTTCTTTTTAACTTGAACTTCTTCTCCTTTTGTTATGGGTCTTCTTCCTTTCCAGGACTTCTTACGTTCTTCCAGATCAGTTTTAGTTTCCTCTCCCTCTAACCTCTCTCTAAATATTTACATTCTCTAGAAATTTGTCTCTTTCTCACTTTATACTGTTTCCAGAAATGGTTTCATTCCCTTTTCCCTATTTAACTTTTAAATGCTCCAACTATAGACATCTCCAAACCTACACATCAAATTGAAATTTCAGAATTTGTCATAAACAAAGCAAATTAGCTCTTTCAAATTCTCCTATAATCAATTTCATTATTTCCCCCTTATACTTTCAATATAACCAGTTACACAATCCTGACGGTGAATCCTTCATGATCTTTTTCCCCTTTTCCTGCCTGTATCCTAAATTGTAGCCTTCTGGTCTTTAACAAGATGTTCTGGAGTAGCTTTCTCAGTAGTGAACATGCCTCTAGTCTCTCCTATCTGTGCAATTTTATCTTTCTCTCAAAATATACTTCATACTAGGAAGGCAAAGTAATATTCTTAAAACATGTTGGAGCATGTCGATCCCTGTTCAGAAGCCAGATGATACTCTATAGTAACAGGACAGTGTCCATGATTAAAGGCTTTTATGATTTTGGCATATATATATATATATATATATATATATATATATATATATTAGATAGAGATAGAGATAGAAATGTAGATAGAGATGTAGATAGATTTAGAGATAGAGATAGAGATAGAGATAGAGATAGAGATAGAGATAGAGATAGAGATAGAGATAGAGATAGAGATAGGGATAGAGATCCAGTAGGATGTAAATGCTATAAGGGCAAAAACCTTTTTCCCCTACTTAAAGTAAAAAGAAAGCTGCCTTCCCAATGCCCAGCTATTTAGGAAACCTGGTAGCACAAAAATGACATCTATAAACAAGTATTTGCAGTATGCTGCTTCAAATAAATCTCAGTTTTTGAATTGCTACTATAATAAAATGCCATGCTCCTTCAAAATTTAATTCCATGCTGTTGGACATTGAACTCTTTGTTTGCCTGATGGATTTCACTTTGGGCCCACTCATAGCATACAGAAGCCTTTCTCTGGCATGTACTTTCTGATTCCCAGAACTAGCGATGGAGTATCATGTTCTCACCCTGCCATGCCTATAATCATTATTTCATTACTGCATCCCTTTCTCATTGCATCAGGGAAAAGATCCCAGTTTTTAAGAACTGTCATGATTTGATTAGTCCCACTCAGAGAATCCAGGATAATCTCTGCATTCTAAATTCCAAAACTTTATTATATTTGCAAAATCCTTACTGTGATGTGACCTAAGATTCACAGATCCTTGAAAATATGAAATTCATACAATTCATGATCCATTACTCTGTTTATGACATATTGGTATAGGACAGCTTATGAAGAGAAAAATGATAATATACAGGACTTTGTTGGAAATAATTTACTAGAATTTTAGGTGAATACTGGTTATTAATTTTTAAAATTAAAACAAGTACAGTGTAAATAGTGATAAATCAAAAATTGGGGCAAGAAGGAAAGTGTTAGTGTTTGAGGCTATTAAATGTCTGCAATAATTATATTTGAATTGTGGCTGATGCCAGTGTCCTGCAAAATATTAGAAGACATGATTTCTCCCTGTACATTGTCTTCAATACTGAATGTATTAAATTGAATTTTTTTTACCAGTATAATTCCATATGTGAAAGTTACCTTTAAGTAAAAAGTAGAGATGAAGATTTTGGGGGAAATAGGCTTCAATTTAAATGCATATCATTTTGTGAAAAAATTACATTCCAACACGCATCTGTTACTTGACTACAATTTTGCTACATTGATCATGAAGACTATTTACTTAAAATAACTTTTTCAATTATTTTCAAGTTATGTTATCCCATGGATTCAACATGTTACATATTGGAATTTCTGGAAGAAGATTAAGCTGTTGGTAAGGTATAGAAATGTACTGTTTAGTAGTAGTCTCCCTAGCTGTATACTTCATCTTTCACAAGTAAGGTGACATGTTTCATACAGTATTTGTTATAGGTTCTGTGACTTGGTCATATTCCTGTACCCAAGTTGCTAGAAGAAGCTTTTGAAAGAATGTATGAATTAAGCAGATATTAGAAGAAGTTTGCATAAGGTGTTTTATTTAGGACTAAAACAGAAAATGAAATAAACTAAAATGTGTCATAAGGTGGCATTACTTGAATGTGCAAGACCTGAGCTTCATGCTTGTTGAATTAAAACTCTGATTCAGTGAACTCATCAAGAATGTATTTGTTTCTTAAACGGTGTTCCTGATATATATGACATTGGCAATCAATGTAGACTGCATAGTCAAGAAATAATCACTGCTAGATTAAACTGCTCTGTTCATGACTCCACGCACTAAGAAGCAACTGGATAAAACAAGATCCAAATGCATATCCCTAAGCCAGTCATAGTCTCTCTCATAACTTGAGAGTAAAAGTGAAGTAAGAAATTTGCAATTGTGGTTCACTGAGCTTAAATACAATTTAAAGACAATGCTCAAAGTTAGGACTTTTGTAATCTGATGTGTGCAAAAGAAAAGCTAATTTTCAGGGGAATAATGGAAATTTGTAAACAGGAGCAGCAATAAGAGATACTATGGTCTCTAATAGAAAGTAATTTGAGTTTTGAATTTTCTAATTTTAATTCTTGGAAGACTAGTTTTCTTTCCTTTGGTGTCAATTAAATTGTCAACCATCTCATAGTAAGTTTCTTTTCATTTGTTTTTTCTTTTCTTAAAACAGAGTCTCACTGTGTAGTTTATGCTGGCTTTGAATTCATTATGCAGACCAGACTGACCTCAAACTCATGGAGGTTTTGCTTACCTGTTAAGTTCTGAGATTACAGGTATGTACCACCATTTCCAATGAATTTTTTTTTAATTTTTATTTTTTTAATTTTAAATAAATTTTGCACTAAAATGTAATGCAAAATATATAACTCACAAATATTAGCATGAAGCCATGTAGCAAAAATTTACTTTATCAGAAATGATTTAAAATTAAATCTTTAGGGAATTATTTCAAAATAATAAGATGCATTCAATAACCAACAGCTTTCTAGTATCACACAAGACTAACCACAAACTCATCTAGTCTATATGTATTATCACTTAGTTTTTAATGAAACTTCAAAAATGTTACTAGGAACTTTGAATCCTTTTCTTGTTTTTTAATTGTGAAGAGGAGAAAACATTAGAAATCATGCAGAATTTCAAAACAATATGATAGGAAATTAACAGTGGTTATTACATTTCATATTATTATCTTCAAAGTAGTTTCTCAGATGACCAGATATGGGCTTCTCAACAAATAGTGCATTGCTGTGACTGTGTGGCAGGAATGCTGAGAGATGGTAGCTGGCTGAATTTCTTTTTAAGATGATATTCCAGTGCAATCAAATATTTGAGTAGAATAAATAGAATGTTCCCACTGTGCTGTACTATATACTTTAGTGGGATGGCATGTAGTTAAGAGGTGTGACACCTTGAGTTCAGTACTTAACAATGAAAGACAAAAAGGGCACAGCATTCAAATATAGAGTGTGCTTCTGTATTCTGGCAATATTAAGTATGGCACATGCCATTCTGCATGACCATGAGTTAGTCATAGGGTGATCAGAGTCTCACTATTAGATCTGACTCATAATAATCTGTCTGTTTACATCCTCCCAAGTGCTGAGATTACAGACATGCACCAACATGTCCAGTCTCCATTGCCATCTCAGCACACCCCGGGGTGGGGCCGGCACAGCAGGCCAGGGGATTGAAATCCCAGCCCTTGCACCTGCTTGCAGGCACTTTAATCCGCTGAGCTATTTGTCCGGACCCTAGTCATGAATATTTTAGACATGGGGAAACTGAGAATTAAGCAAGTGCTTAATCTATGCAGTGTTCATTATCTATCAATGTATGCAAGTTAAACCATGAACCAAGGTAAAGTGAATCCAGAGCCTGCTTAGCATGTTGTTCACTATGTTGTCCAACTAAACATCTCTTTTGACTATAGTTTGACTTTATTTTTTTCTGCCTCATTTTTTGCATCCCTCACCTTTCTTTCCTCTCTGTAATTGACATATTATATCATGTTATTGATATATTTTATCCTCATTGACTGTGTTGCTGAAATTGGGGTTCAAAGTTGTTGCAGGGTAAGTAAATATTGCCTGAACTCAGTAGTAGGGCGATGTTGTAGGAGAAATTTAACAAATGCTATGAAGCTATGGCAGTTTCTGAAAGAATCTCTGCTCATCACAAGTATGCAATTTCTTTTCTCATCTATTCAATTGAATTTACCCTTTGGTAGTATTCTGGGTTGCTTTTTAACTTGTGTTTGTATACATTTATTTTTTATTATGACTTGTTCAGAACTGCATTCTACAAACTGCCTCTTTTCTTATTGTCTCTGGAAAGAAAAGTTCTATTAAAATTGTTTCAGTTTAAATGTAGAATTTGTTGTTAAAAAGATATGGCTTATTTTGAATTATTCTGAGTCAAATTCAAATGTATGAAATGTTTTTCGAAGTAAGGTAACATTCAGTGACAGATATTCAGATCAGATGGTTTAGAGAAATTGAATATTTGTGGAATATTCACATCCAACAATATCTTATTTTAAACTTTCTTTCTTTCTTTCTTTCTTTCTTTCTTTCTTTCTTTCTTTCTTTCTTTCTTTCCTTTTTATATTATGGCCAGCTTAGCCTGTCCTGGGGGGGGGGGTGGCACAGCATGTGGTGCTAGAGATCGAACCACGATCCCTGCTGCTGCCTAAGCAGGTGCTTTAGAGTGCTGAGTTATCTCACTGGCTCCTCAACAATATCTTATTAATGGATGTCTTCAACTTAAAACTAACTCAAAACTGCAACACTATTCTTCACACATTTTCATTATTATACTGTTAATAAGCTAAATTCAAAACAATTAAGTTGTAAGAAAGAAAGAAAGAAAGAAAGAAAGAAAGAAAGAGAATTAAAGCACCTGCTTAGGCAGATGCAGGGGTTGGAGGTTTGATTCCTGGGGACTGCTGTGCCAGGCTGGCCCCTGGAGCTTTCTGAGATGGAAATTGAGACAGGGCATTTTGGCATGCTCCTATAATCTCACCTCTTGGGAGGCTGTAAACAGGTGGATCACTACAAATACGATATAGTGGTGACACTCTATAGTCCCTTACTAAACTAGAAAAAATAAAGAAGGAAGAAAAGAAAGGTGGCATTTGTCAAAACAGTTCTCAAAAGTTGTTATTTCTTTGTTCCTGTGGATCACACTTCAAAGTTCTGCTGACCTTGTACTGCTTTCTGTGGACCAAGGTGAATTATCTTCATACACAAAGACTGAATGAAATGGTATTGGTGTATATCACAGGTTCTCATGATTCGTTCTTTCTGTTATCCCCTAATCAAAAAATGACAGAAGAATCTATTGAGTATTCCTTTTCTTCCATTTACCTCACACCTAAAGTCAACTTATTAGTTAATCTACCTGAATTTAGCTTCAAAATATGTTTAATTCATTTACTTTCCTTCATGACTCCCTACCATCAATAGTCACCCTAGACAGAACGGACCACCATTGAATCTTCTCTGAATTTAGTTTATATATGAGAATCAAACTCAGGACTTTGCATTTTCCAGGCAAGTATTTATTCTATGGAGTTATATCTCCAAGTTGTTGTCTGACTTTTTTTAATATTTTACTTGTTTCTTCCTCTTTCAGACACGTTAGCCACATGTCAGTCACATGTTCATTTGAAATATACATTTCATCATGTAGCTGTCTGGCTTGAAATCATTCAGTGTCTCCACCACCCCACCTACAGGAAGGATGGAATTCTAGGAAACATAATGTGTAAAACCATGGGAGAATGAGATTGGTGAAATGTAACATTAACTAGACTGGGGCCTATGATTTCTCTAACATAATGACTTCATAGCAAGTGAGCTGCTGATTCTGGAAGCTGTGTGGAATGCTACCCATGAAGGTTACTTATTTGATATCCCACCTAGAACACTGAGAGAACTGGTACAGTGCAGTGGTTGGGAAAAGGGCTATAGAGAAAAGAGTACAGATCCCACTAACTGCTTCATACACTTCATCAGGATGCCTAACATGTGGCTTTCCTCAAAAGGGCCATGGTCACCTGCAGACACACTACATGAATTACTTCTGCATTTTCCAGGAGATTACTCAAGCACATTCCTACTGGTGGTCAGTAAAAGTACATCATTCTCCAGATCAGTTCTGTAGGGTTAAGAGAAGCCAGAGAATGCAAGGAAACACCGCAATAGAGTGGTGTAAATGGAGAAATATTGGTGAAAGGATATAAACTTTCAGTTACATAATGACCAAATTCTGA
Source organism: Capromys pilorides (assembly GCA_004027915.1). Taxonomy (NCBI): domain Eukaryota; kingdom Metazoa; phylum Chordata; class Mammalia; order Rodentia; family Capromyidae; genus Capromys; species Capromys pilorides. The sequence goes on from PVKN010044784.1 coordinate 6,493, forward strand.
AACTAAGTTGTAGCAGTGACTATATTTACTTATAATATATTATATTATATTTCTGAATTTACTGAGAGAGCAAATCTTAAATGATGGATGTTTTGATTAGCTTATTTTAACAATAATTTCACAAAGTATGTATGTATGTAATTACCATAGCATTCTTTGAACATATATAATATTATTTGTTTGCTGTGCTTTTAAAATGTGGGTAAAATAAAAATTTAAAAACACTGAATACATCAGTAAACAAAACTTCAGGGGAAGGTCTATCACACCCCAGGAATATCACACAATGCCTGACATATTATATGTTAGACAGTCAGTAAATGTTATCCATCTGGATAGACAAATGAAAGGATCAACATCATGAAATACTATCATTGTATTATTTTTATGTATTTATTTCTTTTTATTACTTTAAATAAGAAATTACAGGGCTGCGGAGATGGCTCTGTGGCACAAGTGCCTGCCTGGCAAGTGCAAGGTCATGAGTTCAAACCCCAGTCCCACAAAAAAAAAAAAAAAAAAAAAAAAAAAAAAAAAAAAAAAAAAGAAATTACAATGTGACAGTTTCAAAACACGTTAGTAGTACATTCTCAATAATTGATACAATCCATGCTGTTGTCCTTATTGTAGTTATTCAGGGCACAGGGTGTAGACATGATAAATTTTCTAATGGTTATTAGTACAATAGATTTCTTCTCTTTGATCTAAGAGAAGGTAGTTGCATATATGGTCAAATGTTCCATAATTGTGGTGGGTTACTGGCAAAACCGGCAGTGTCACAAGCTATTGATTAGAGCCTTTTACAGCTCAGTATACCAATCTGGCTTTACATTTTATGCCTTGTGGTTAAAATTTTCTGCTGGGTGGTTAAGGGTAACTTAAAGCAAGACCTGTGAAACAAAACATGCAGTTTTTGTATCTCCCAAGGTCAGTCAAATCCCCTCAGGATTTACTTTGGAACCATATACAATGCTTTGTAGAACTGTTGTCAGCGTCAGCTGTCTGGATGAGTCATGGCAATTGCTTGACCAGTTTGCTCTCTGTGAAAGCCCAAGTGAATGTTTTCTCTCTAGATGACTCTCCTTAGGCACACTACATACCTTCAATCCCTTTCCTCCATGGTCCCTTAATCTCCTTGAACATAAAATTTGGGAAACCACTGAGTTATAGCATATTACAGCATAGGTTCTGTTCTGTCCTGAGTCCTCACTGACTGTGAAGTGCTAGGGCCAAAATATTGGCTACCGTTGTAGCCCTTCTTTTTCTCTAATTTTTGGTCTGTAAACTTCTTAACCCTCCAGAAGAAAAGCTTAGTGATACTATTACTCTTAAACTAGGGTGCTTGAGCTTAATATCATTGTCTTTCTCAATATCAAACATCTTAGACTTAACTTGGAATTGGTATTTTCCATCAATCATTGATATTCCAATGAATCTCTATGGAATGTGATAAAAATAGTTACACAATTTTACACAGATATTCAGAAATATAAGCATGTAATGAATTTTAGCCTGTCCATCCTTTGACATTTTTCCTAGTATCTTACTATCGTTTAATACCCTTTTTTGTTTTCTTGTAAACCAACCATTTACTTGAGAGAGAGTATAACAGTACCTGAAATTAAAAGCAGCACACATGTAAAAGTCCAGAATAACAGGCATTCCAAGCATAGTTTTAGTGTTACATATTGCTATCATCAGTGTTAAAACGTTTTCAGGTTTCTTAGGACCATTGTCTAATTCATGCTATTCATATAAGTGCGTGGTTTTGCTCCTCCTCCATTTCCCCTCTTTTCTGCTTCCAGTCACTTTGTTGTTTAACCCTTAAGTCTTTGATTTCCATTCAGCTGTGTTATCCCTTTCCATTTTTATTTCTTCTTTTGAGTACTTACGCTAGAGAGACTGTATGATATTTACACATGTTGGTCTGTTTTATTTCTCTTATTGGTATATGTTCAAGATACATCCATTTATATATGAAGTCTTCTAGTTTATCATTCTTTACTCCTGGGTAACATGCCATTGTATAAAAATACCGCATGTTTTTCAACCATTCTTCAAATGATGGACATTTTGGGTGTTCCTAAGATTTGGCTATTATGAATTGGGCTGTTATAAACATAGGTGCACAGATAGCACTATGGTACTATGTTTTCAGTACTTCTGGGAAAATTCCCAGTAGGGGGATAGCTGGATTGAATGGGATTTCCAGCTCTAGTTTTTTAAGGAGCCTCCACACTGCTTTCCATAATGGTTGCACCAGTCTGCATTCCCACTAGCAATGGAGAAGGGTTCCTTTTTCTTCACAGTCTCTCAAACATTTGTTGCTGGTTTATTTCTTCATGATAGCCATCCATTCTGGGGTGAGATGGTATCTAAGTGTTGTTTTAATTTGCATTTCATGAATGGCTAGTGATGTGGAGCATTTCTTCATGTATTTCTAGGCTTCTTGAATTTCTCTCTCTGACAAGTGTGTGTTCCTCTCAGATGCCCATTTCTGGATTGGGTCTTAGAATTTTGGGACCCTAGTGGATTTTAGTTCTTTATAAATTCTAGATAGAAGACCTTTGTCGAATACTTATTAGTTAAAATATTTTCGAAATATGTGCACTGTCTTTTCACTCTGTTGGTAATTTTTTTTTGAGGTGAAAAATCTTTGCTGCAGAAGATCTCAGTATTTGATTGCTTCTAGTACTAAATGTGTATTTTGATTTTTGTTCATGAATTCTTTGCCTACCCCAATGTCTTCAAGATTTTCTCCCACTTTCTCTTCTAGGAAATTTAATGTTTCTCTTTAAATATTTAGATCTTTAATCCATTTTGACTTTAGTTTAGTGCATGGTGATAGACCTGGGTCAAGTTTTAGTTTTCAGCATGTAGAGAGCCACTTTTTCCAGTACCATTTGTTAAAGATGGTATCTTTCTTCCAATAAACATGTTTGGGCCTTTCATCAAAAATAAGGTGGCTGTGTGTGTTTCTGTTTGCTTCTGCATCTTCTAATCTATTTCACTGATTCTCAGGTATATTTTTTTTGCCAATATCATACTGATTTTATTACTGTAGCTTTGTACTATAATTTTAGGTCAGGTATTGTAATGCCTCCTGCCTTACCTTTGTTGCCCAGGATTGTCTTTGCAATTCTGGGTCTTTTTTACTTCCAAATAAATTTTAGGAATGCCTTCTCCAGGTCTGTGAGGTATGTTGATGATAGTTTGATAGGAATTGCATTAAATCTGTATAACAGTTTAGGGGGTATGACCATCTTCACAATGTTGCTTCTTCCTATCCAGGAGCAGGGAATATCTTTCCATTTTCTGAAATCCTCTAGGATCTCTTTTTTTCAGAATACTGTAGTTTTCATTGAAAAGCTCTTTTACTTCTTTAATTAGGTTAATTCCTAATTATTTCATTTTCTTCGGTGCTATGGTAAAAGGTACTGTTTCTCTAATTTCTCTCTGAGTGTGTTTGTTATCTGTATGGAGGAATGCCATTGACTTTTGTGTGTTGACTTTGTAACCTGCTATGCTATGGAACTTAAGAATTAATTC
>PVKN010044785.1:0-10039 GCA_004027915.1 Capromys pilorides
CATAATGCTTATACAACCATTTAGCTAATAGTGGTTTAGGTTATATATTAAAGTTAGAGCTATTTATTTGTCCAAGTTTTCTAGAATAGGCTTATAGAGTTTGGTTCTTCAATGAAGAGGTCATGGTAGTTCCTTGATTATAGTATTTTTTTTTTTTTTTACACATTCACAATAATAGTTTGAAAAATAAACCACACAGAGAAAAAAGCACCTGGCACATTTTACTACTCCAATATCTTCCATCTTGGGGGCTATGCCGCCTTGTTTCTATTTCTTTCTACATGAGATATTTCAATGTTCAAAAAGTAAAAATGTGCTAAAGAAATGTTTAATTATTGTCCTGGATTTCTCTCAAAATCTTGTCCCACAGTAGCAAGGGAGGAAGAAGTAAACGGCCCAGACATCCTGGCTCCCCAGATCTCCCTGCGCGTGCATCTCAGCTCCTCCTCCATCAGCAGGGCACGAAATATCTGCTTCTTCATCTTCCAAATCCAAAAGGATGAGACCTTCAGAGTGAACACGGTATTTTTTAAAGCAGCATAGCAACCCACCCATCCTGTAGACCGCAGGAAACAGTATGAAAGTCAATCTACCAGCCGGAGGGGCCGCATGCCGGGGTTTTCTGGGAGGAGGCCCACAGCTGGCGACTCTTCCCTGTGATTCCCGTTGCCCTTCCATCTTGCGATTTATTTCCCTTCCTCACCACAGTTCTTCAGCTATTACCATTATTAGAAAATAGACATGAGCTTTTCTCCTCAAATCCCAGAGAAATATACAAGTGAAATTACTACACTGCAATAAGTGGAAGGCCGCAAGACTACACGTGTTTTGCTAGTGGGGGGAAGACTTTCTAGAAAATAATAAATTGTTGGCGATGCATGCATAAAATAAATGACCCTGAGTTAGCAAGTTTTATGTTTAGTCAAATGTTCAATAATGGCAGTATTGTTCATTGTAATATTAATGTACAAAAAAGTACACAGTAAAAGATGTACTAAGGCTTTACCATATTTTAGTTAAGATGGCATTCATCTTTTTAAATGTTATTTATTTACTTATTTGTTTATTTGATACAGGGTCTCACTGCACACTGTGGACTCATAGTGATCCTCCTGTCTCAGCTTCCCCAGCACTGGGGTTACAGGTGTGCACCACCACTCTCAGTTTAGGGGTGGCATAGTATGCAGTCCCGAACATGGGACTCGAGATCCTGTGCTTGGCAGGAAGCCGCTTAGACTGCGGAGCTATCTGCCCAGCCCAAGAATGTAGCATGGAGGAACCTTCAGTTCAAGTCTTTTGGCAAAATTATAGAATTTGTGTAGATGGGAAAATGAGACCAGTGTCACGCCCTTGGAACCACCCCGCCATAGACCACACCTTTGCTGACGGTGTCTATGAGCTTCCAGAGAAAACAGCTGCCTAAGTCAGGCTGAAAATCAGAGGTTATTATAAAAGAAATTTATATTTTTCATTAGATTTATGCATTTCATAATTTCTTATATGATTATTAATAAATAATATGATTAATAGTTTAGGAAGGAAGTTTTTTACATTTTAAACAGATTGTCATGTTCATGGTCCAGATGCAAAATTACAAAGGAGTCGGTAAGTACTCCAAGGTTCTCACACAAGGTTCAGGAGCCCCAGCCCACAGTGGACAGCTGATGTGGACCTGCGCAAAGCCTGCTGTCCAGCTGCAGTGGGCAGAACGCAGAGCACGGGGGTGGCCAGCAGCCGCGGGCCGTAGAGCCGTCACCACTGCAGTCCCCTGCGCAGAGGCCTGGAGAAGCACACGTGGTAACACAGACAGAAACCGGCCTGCACATTCAGCAGCAAGACACCGTGCTGGCTCTTGCACAGCGCCGCAAACTTCAGAGGTATGGAATTTCCTGATGTGAGTATCAATAAGGGCAGAAGGGGGAACACATGTAATCTCCATGACAGTACTTGGCATTCTCGTGAAGATCCATGGCAAAGCAATTCGTGATTACACACAGATGAAAGGGGAATTTATAATACAAAGTATTAAAATGATAAAGTGTTGCAGTCACTCAGGCCCGAAGGAACTGGTTGTGAGTTTTACATGATCTTACCTCTCTCCTGGGCATAGAAGAGTTTTTCTGTTCTAGGCAGGAAAACAGAAGAACATAAGCCTTTGCTCCCTGCACAAATCAGGACATTCCATTACCTGACTAAGATCTTGGCGTTCTATTGAAGGACAGAACTAAGGATTAATGTTTCGCTTTTACATTAGGGTAATAAAATAAGTGCTTTCTATTCTCTTCACCCCAACAGTCACGACACCTAGATCAGAGACCAGGTCACCCAAGGACGCTGAGGAGGTCACTCACAGAGCAAAGCAATGCAGAGTGGACAGTGTGTCCTCCTTCCTGCTTCTCCAGCCGTAATGTCTCCTGTTATCCCTCTTAAGATCGCCTAATATTGTGCAGAGGCAAGCACAAATAAAAATGCAGATCTTCCTGTCCAGAAATTATGAAGAATTTCTAGAAACTGACACCATGGCTTTAAACCACATAGGGCTCCTTAAGCACAGGTCGCTGGGCAGCAGTCCAGGTCACATGACCTTGGAGCTGGCCTTGCCTCCGGTCTCTGTCCCCTCAGCTGTTACTCAGCAGCCAGATAACCCATGGCCCTGTCCTAACCAGACACTGTTGGAAGCTACCAGCCTTCACCATCCGATAGGTCAAAGGCCCAGGTTCTCTCTTCTCTCGTCTCCTGCCTATGTAGCCTTTCCACGAATCCCCTGTGGGACCAGGCCCAAATTTTAGACATGACCGTGAAGGCGCTCACTGACTGGCCTCTGCTTGGTGGTCACCGCCCAGCCTCCCTGTGCACTTCCCCAGTCGGTCCTCAACCCACCAGTGGACGCTGGAACGTGCAGGGCACGAGGCTGCGAGTGGCCCCTCCTCCAGCAGGCAGCCGACCCTGGACAGCAGGTTCGGTCACCAGAGCGGAGTTGCTCAAGGGCCAGCATGGAGAGCAGTCGTGGGAATGGGCTTAAAATTCAGAGCCCTGTTCAGCGGCCTTACCTTTCCTCCCAGCACTGGGGAGTGAACCCAGGGCCTTTGTGCCGAGCTACGTGCCCACTATTTTGAGACCACATTGGCGAGACTCAGCTCAAGCTTCCCACCCTCCTGCCTCAGCCTCCCAGATTCCAGGCGCTCCCTGCTGGGCCCAGCACAGGGCCATTGTTTCTAATTTTGCTGTAGTGTCAACTACCAAATCCTTAAGACTTAGAGATGCATCCTTCTCATCACCTTTAGGTGTGGACCCTCTGTCTAGGTCACTGCCATACAGATGTCCCAGCCTGTGTCATGGGCCAGAAAGATGAGCCAACATGAACAAATGAAGAGAGAGGCCTCTCATTTTCAAGCAGAAGACAAAGATGTGAACAAGAGTCCACAATTATTCCTTTATTGTCTTATTGCCAAGCCAAGTGCAGCCCTGGGAAAGCCCCATTTGCTAAGCCTCCCCAAACACAAGCAATCTTTTTTTTTTTTTTTTTTTTTTTCTATTTGAGGAGAAAGGGAAGAAAAACAGGCTTCAAGACATTATGCAATTTCTCATGAGAAGTTGGTTATAACCTAGCAGATACATCAATGTCCTTCTGGTTCCAAGACCTTTCCAGTGCACGAGGCTAGCATGTTTTGCCTTGCATCTATTGTGAATGTGTTCTAAAGCAAGTAGCCACAGTGAGACAGGGTGAGCACGATACTGCTCCCTGTACCTGCTAGACTAGAGAAGAGATTAAGAAGTCACTAGCCAGGGGATGTGGATGAAAAGCAGAAGAACGTGCTCCAGAGAAACATCACCTTGCCAAGTCCCGAGACTGTGGGATTTTAGCAAGTGCAAGTTTTCTGGAGGGACTGCAGTCAAGGAGTGGAGCCCAGGAATGCGGGAAGCTGGACAGAGGGCACTCGAGGAGCCTGGGCTGCCCTCAGTGGGTGGTTAGGGATGACCGAGGGGCCTGAAGAGGGTGACACATTGGGCCTGATGCTTCAACAAAGCTTTCTGCTACCATTTTAGAAGATAGATCAGAGGAGGAAGAGACCCAAGGCAGGACTGGCAGGCAGCTGTGATGGGGCGACTGGGACAGTAGCCTGAACAGGCCCAGCGGGCCGAGAAATGAAAAGAACAAGCTGATATGAAGATGGAAGAAGTGAGATTTTCTGAAGAGCAGGACTTTGTGGTGCGAAATTGCCATCAGTGCTGCTGCTTTTATGAGGATAAGGCCTCCGTGAGCTCCGTAATTAATTACGGACCCGTTTCCTCTCTTCTGGTGTTCTACTGGCGAAGGAGGCCGGCCCTGGCCCAGAAGAGCGAGTTCATGGCCTGCACCTGCGCAGAGTCCTTACCGCACTCTTTGGCAGAGAAACCGTTGCCACAGACATTTTCTGTTTGGTCCCCTTTAAGACTGGTGAGCAGGAATTAAAAATCCTATTTGCAAAAGGAGGCAATGGAAGCAGTTTGCACCACTCGCATTCAGTGTCTTCTGAAGTCATGCTGTATTCAGCGGTCGCCACTCCCCTCCTCTTGCAGCCAGGGTTAGATCTCATTGATCAGTGACAAAGGAACACACTCGGGCACGGCCAAGGAGCAGGAGGATTTATGGTTTTTTGTTTGTTTGTTTGTTTGTTTTTTATGGTACTGGGGATTTTGGGGAAATAAGGAAGCAACAATTTCAGGAAATGGAGAGATGATTCAAGCTAGTTTCTGTTCAGTAAGGACTCGTGTGGTCACTCGAACCGTCCACCCGCCCTCCCGAGGCACCATGTGTGATTGGATTCAGGTAGTTTGCACAATGAATGCGGCAGATTGGCTAACTGCCCCTCTGCCTCCTATAAGCACAATTGGCTACATTGACTGGGAAACCAACTCAGGGAACAGGCTATGAAATTGGTATTGCAATTCTGGCAGCCAACTGCCTGATCGGGATACTGAACATAGACCTAAAACGCAAAGTGCAGCTTGTTTTGTTTAATGGTAATTTCTAGTGGCAGAGACAGATGTTTTCTGAAATGGCTGGAGATTTGCAAAGCGAATGTTCTACCACTTACTGTAATTGCTTTATTAATATTGCATGTGTTTATGGCTCCCATCTTCTTGTTGTGCATCTCTTACTTCAGGTGACACTGGCACTTCATCTCGACTTCAGAGACCCGTGCAGTCACACACCAGCCTCGCACTGTACAGCGAGTGGTGTCACGCGAAGCCACCCTCTCATTTGCTTTTGTCACGCTGGGAAGCAGCATCAGAGACACCGATCCTGTACGTGCAAAACGAACTCCAGGTGGCTGAGGAGCACGCCATTATAGGCCCATGCTTGCAGCAGGGGTGACCTGCCATCACCAGCCACACCCCAGGATTCGCCACCAGCTACAGCATCATGACAAGGGCGTGAGAGGCTCTGAGCCAGCATCTTGACAATACTTGATCCAGCAGGAAGGGCCAAGTGCGCAATGGGCGTATCCTAAAATATCTCATTTTTGGTACGTGGTTTCTTTTGCTTTGGAAAGTATAGACTCCATTTTAATTTGCTTCCAATATGTGACTAAAAAGAAGAAAGAAGAAGCTAAGCTAAGGAAATAAACTAACAAAGGCAAGTTAAATTTGGAGTGGACATTTTTTGAAAAAGTTTGCTAGCTCACACTATGGCCTTCTCGTGAGTGTTTCCTCCCTGGCCCATTCAAGGAGTTCCTAGCTTCTCTACATGTTCCCTCCCAGAGAGGCTGTCCCTGTCCTGTAGCTGTTGGCTGAGATCTCCCGGATGAGGAAGGCAACATGGACTCCCTGACAGTTATGATCTGAGTTTGCAGTGGGCATCATGACTGGTCCTGCTGCCACCTGCCACACAGCTCCTGATCATGGAATCATTTCTCAACACTGCCTGGACTCCCTTCTGGCGCCAGCCCACAGCGGAGAGCTGCGTCCCATTATGTATTCTGTGTTGTGCACTGTGTTGTGACAGTCGGGTTCTTTTGTGCAAACCCTCAGGACTGGAGGCTTCCATACTTCACTGGTGCAAAAAAGGAACCTCTTTCTTTAATTCATGTTGCTAGGAGAAAGCCTACTCAATATTTAATTTTAATCTAACATGTCACAGTTTTCCATGCCAAGAAGTAGCCTGACAGTTTTACATAATTCACTGTAGTGGACAAGACCTGTCTCGGTTGACGGGGCAAAGCTGTGGAGAGGAACAGTGCACCAGCCCGTCGTGTCCCCCTCCCAGCACTGTTGGATCCGGGCAGTTTGAAGCCAATCTATGTAGCTGGTTTATGTATAAACAGAAATTGTTTCGGAGAAAAAAGGAAAAACAGTAAAATGCAGTAAAAACATGTCGATTTTGGAAAGCACCCTTTACAAGAAGCATAAATAGGTACAGCTCCATGCCAGTCGCAGATGTCTCTCTGTGCTCCAGATTCTTTGTGTGGTTCCCATGGCTTCTCTTTAATAATGTGTGTGAAACAGCTCCTCAGACAACCAGAGAGAAGGAAGCCACGCTGCATGCACATTTCTAAGATTCTCTCTTATGGCTACATTTAGTTCAGAAATTTGAAGAAACTAAATCAGCATTTGTTTTTTAAATTTTCATGATCTGATGATATCAAATGATGAGAAAGTACTAGAAACCACATCCAACCAAGAGAAATTCAGTTACCTCTGTTTTTATCATCAATATCCTCCTCCTCCCCAAACCATAACCTAATTCTCTATTTAAAATGATATAAATGTTACTTCACCAAAAATTTTTAAAAACTGGGAAAAGTAACAAAACTAATCACATCTTGTAGGTAAAGAGATTATTTACGAAGGCCAGGTTAACACATAATATTTTTAAAACGCTGCCATTCCCTCAAGCTGTTCAACGGCTCAATCTGACACATTAACATACTGCAAAGTAAGAAGACTGCGCTTGCAACATTTCCCCCAGATTTTGTTTCATTTGAAATATTGTGTACAAGAAAAAGTCATGTTTGAGACATTGCTTATCCACTAGAGCCTTAGAATTCTTTGACAGCTATGAGACTTTTCTCAGTAACAGAGCCATGTATGCATTCGTTTAGTCTTCCTGTTTTTTTTTTTTTTTTTTTCTATCAGCTACCAGAATTTTGGTTTACTTTTCTTTATTATTTCTTACACTGTGCACCTTTTTCCTTCGAGCAACTAATTTTCCAAGTGGTTGCTGCTGATTGAAACTACCCTTTCTAACCTTTTTTGTTCATGTGACCTGTAAATTTCCTTCCTCTCACAAGATAGAGAAGATGAAAGCAAAGCTACCTTCTATTGTCAAGAACAGCTAGAAGAGAAGCTGGAGATCCTGGAGGTAAAGATGGGAGTTGGCCCTTTTATAGGCTTGCGCTAGGGGCGGAGTTTACATGGACGGCACAGTGACGAAACAGGCGCTGATTGGGGGAGAGTGGTCGAGCGCAAAGATCAAAACGGAAGTTACTGGCTAAACCCGGGAGAGGAAACACCTGCACTCTAGGAGCAGCTCCTCTCGTCGGTTCCGGGGTCCCACGCCAGGGTCACGGCTGGCTATGATAACCCGCTCATGGGTTCAGGCCCACCAGGCTGCTTCCTGGCTAGTGATGCAATTTATTTCATTTAAAAGGGGACAAAAGCAAGGAAAAAAGGGGGCCGGGGAGCCAGAAAGTAACTCGTGGATATTTTTGCTCCAGTTTCACATTTTCTTCAATTCTGTGATGTGTAATTCTTACGAACATTATGTTCCTCGGGTTGATCTGTATTCTCTTTCAATAAAACCACAGGATGTAGCTGTTGGGCTCAGAAACTAAATAGCACGTAATAATTTTTCTGCTACTTGGCAAGAAGCTCGGGCTGCACGCTTCTAATGTATTTTTTTATTCACTACTCTTTTGTTGTGTTTTTTCAACAAACGTTAGTAATAACTAGTACATTTACACACCACAGTGATTGTAATAGTATAAAGTAAGAGAATAAATACTTATTAACACAAAACGTATGGTGTAGCCCTATATCGAATAGAAAAAATTAGTTCAGCAATTAATGAAAACGAGGTGATATTTGACAGAATTACCTAGGGAGGAAAGTGGCTTGCATGCCTCGGGGGGGGGGGGGGGCACGCTCACTGGGTGTGTGCGTGTATCCAAGCCTTGCCCCACGGTAAGTCTAATTGTTCCAAACCGCTACAGTTCTTGCCTCCTGTGAAAGTCTGAGTGGGCGCCCCTCTGTGCTGTCTTACCTTTGGATAGCTAATTGGAGTTTCTCTTCCCAAGAGGCTTCACTGTGTCTGTAGGAAAAGAGGCCCGTCATGATTCCCTGGAACATTCTAGATTCCGTTCCCTGGGGATAGTTGCTGATTGAATAATGAATAGCTAGAGAAACACCTGTTTGTACAATTAGTAAGGAGGGAGTCTGGCTGCAGATAAAATAAGGAAAAGAGGGCACTTCACCAAACATTCCAGGTTACGCCAATACAGTGTTCATCACTGACTGTACCATCATATTAATTTGCCAGCCTAACCCAACTAAGTCAAACTTAAATAATTCCATGCATATAGTTTAATGGGCCTTCCATGATCCCCTCGTGTCTCGCTAATCTCACCACCAAGAGTTTTCCTTAATATGTGAAATATGCCATGAATTATTCCCTCAAGAAGGCACTCATTATATATATGGAATCAATCTGTCAACTGCAGATGAGTAAAATAATGGTAGCTAAATGCACCAGGAAGTAATTTAATAAGATTAGCAAGTGAGCAGTAGCGCTAGGATCTGAGGCCCTCTGATTACAAATGTCATGAAAGTAAAGAAATTCTCTTGAGACAATTAACTTATGAAAGAATTTAATTTTATGTTCTTGCCATTTCAGATGAGTCAATTAACCAGTCTGACCCTCAGCTAAATTGCACTGTCTGAAGGAGCAGGGCTGGGCATGGTGGCTGCAACTCTAAAATTACTTGATTTGTGATTATTATCATCAAAGGAAAAAGACTTCAGGAAATTAGGACATAGATATATCATCTTAGAGGTCTTGGTAATACACCCTTCAGTAAAGTCAGTTCCTTGTAAAAATGTGTGGTATTGTCCTACCTAGAATCTAAATATTTCTTGAGGAAAGATAAGAGACACTGAATTTTTCAAGTACTCACAGAAGAAGAAAAAAAAAAGATGATATAAAAACACACACAAAATTTGGAGAATAGGAAGTTTATTGTGGGTAGAAGAGGCTGTGATGTCGCAGAAAGAGGGTTGATAGGAAAGCCTTCCCTGTGCTGTGTAGATCTTGTCCACCTTAATAGGGTCAAGAGGGCACAGGTTCTGACAGGGGAGCACCAGATAAATGCTCCAGCCAGCCTCCCGGAGCTGCTGACCAAAGGTGCTGGTTAGAAGTGTCGTCGGACAATGGCCAAGTCTGAGGCTCCCTCAGTATCGCTTGATCGTTTGCTAATGACTTCCACCAAAGTCTGTGGCCTTGGAAAAATGCTGGGTGGACCCTGGAGAGATGGTCTAGTAACTAACCTCTGTAGTGAGTGGCAGATTGTCCCCCTCTGCTGCCAGGGCTCGCCCTTGTGCTCAGCCGTCCCCTGTGCGTGACTGAGTGGTCCATGTATGACATAACATCCTCAAAATGCAGACTATGCAGCCCATAAGAATAAACAAGGCAGGAATATAGCTGAAAGTACTACTGACAGAACAATGTGAATGGCAAAGAAGTGTAACAATTACATCAAAAAGGCTAAAAGGAAAAACCTGTGGAAAATACTAAGGGTCATTAATAGCATTCTTTTAGAAACAAGAAAGAAAACAAACAAAAAGCATAGAATTTACGGACTTATGTAACAGATGATAGGTTGTGAATTAAGTAGTTTCTCTTGTATTTTATTCAAAAAGTTAAAAGACTATATGGATAAGTAGAAACAGAATCAGATAGATTTGACAAAAGCCAAGAATATATGAAAAAATGCTATGAAATCAACCGACAGTTCTAAATCAGCTCTGTCTCCTGGGCCCAGTTATTGACAATAGACAAACA
>PVKN010044786.1:0-10038 GCA_004027915.1 Capromys pilorides
AACACATCTACAAGCAGGAGAATAGAAGCTTCCTAGCCTGGGGAACTTATTGGGGCCCTGAGTCTATTCAAAAAATAAAAAAGAGCCAGGCATGGTGGTGCATTCAGAAAATCCTAGCACTCTAGGCTGAGCCAGGAGGATTGTAACTTGTAGGCCACCATAGGCAATTTATTTATTTATTTATGTAGTTAGTTTTATTATTATTTTTATTTTATTTATTTATTTTTGTGGGACCAGGGATTGAACTCAGGCCCTTGTGCTTGGCAGAGAAGTGCTTATTCTAACTGAGCTATTTTTCTGGCCCCTCACTGTGGGCAATTTAGTCAGAATTTATGTCAGAAAAAAAGACAGGGAATGTAGCTCAGGATGAAGGTTCTGGGTTCATTGAAGGTACCAACCCTTCAACCCCTCACACGCACAGATTAACTAATTAAAGTTAAAATGAAGAAGGGCTACTGTAGGGAAACATGAAAGTACAAGATGGTGGTGCTACAGTTTGTGTCTAGATGTTCCCCCAAAGTCTCATGCGGTCTGGGACTTTTTCATGTGATCTAGGCTGAATCTAGAATGTGCAACGCTAGGATTAAGGTTGCTGGAATTAAGAGTGGGGGATTGCTGGGTCAGTCCACAGATTGGACTGGCTCTGCCCTAATCCCAGTAGCGTGGATATAACATAAAGGAAACAGTCTTGTCTCCCCTTTTACTCTTATTGCTTTTGCTGTCTTCTGCCACCTTGAACTGTTGCCCTCATGCCATGCCACCCTGCCTTGCAGCCAGCTGATTATGGACTGAAAGCTCTACACACTGTGAGCTAAGTAACTTTGAATGTGGGGCATTTTGTCTCAGCAATGAGAGAAAAGAGACTAAGATATCTGGTTGATGCTGTGGGACCTGGGAGATAGTAGGGTTCTGTATCCACTGAGCTCTGGTGCAGGTGCATCTCCTGATGCCCCAGTGAAAATAGTGTCTGCGACCAATGTCAGTGCTGGCTGGTGTAAACACCTCACATAGCCACAGCTGTTACTAGAACATGGCTACGACAGTGCATTTTGGTATGAATGTAGACTAAGCACCCAAGGAGAGTGAGCAGGTCAGTGTCGTGGGCCCAAGGACTACAGGGACTGTACAGAGGCTGAGGCACAAGAGCAGCTGAACAGCAGGTGGACTATGGCTAAGCAGCTGAATAAAAAGTGTTTAACCAACTGCACAGCTGTGTCTCTTGTGAGGGCTGCCTGAATCTCCAGTGAATCCTCCCAGTCTGCTCTGGTGACAAAACAGCTAGGGATACAATTCACTGTACAGCATTATATATATCTATATATCTATGTCTATATCTATATATATGAATGACAACATTCTGTGAGAAAAACAAATATGATTTTTCATCTTTCCATTTTAGAAAGGATAGTTTAAATCAGCTCAGGTAGGAAGGACAGGAGGTTAAAGGTGATGAAAAAGAAGCAAAGAGCACAGTGATAATGGAAACAGAGAAAAGAAATGTAAGAACCACTGCTGAGCTGCAAGCATGCCAAGTCTGGAAAGGAAGGCTCATGCTCCACAAGTGAGGGCCTTCTGCAATAGAACCTGCCTTCCCAAGGAAAACAGCTCTAGAAACCCCAAAGAACTGACCCAGGTTGCTACTCTATGGGGCAGGGTTTCTTCAAATTGGCCACCAGCATTTAACAATGAATAAGAGAAATGTTAACACATATGTGAGTCCCACCCCAGATTTCCTGGAGCAGAATTTCTGGGAATGAGACCCTCAAATTTGCCTTTTCAACAACCATGTCTCGTGTACAGCTAAGTTTGATTATCACCACCATGAGAAGGCCCTGTGCCCCATGTGATCAGCTTGCAATAGTCCCCCCAGCCCCCCTTCATTGTCAGAGCACAAGAACTGCTGATGACATAACGTTCCTCCTGATGATTGCTTTACCTTTTCACAGTACATGCAGAGGAAGCAAGAAAAAGTCTTCTGGGTACTCATTAACTTAAGTCTCAAGCTGGAAACAGACCTAGCCAGAGCCCTCTAAACCAACCACAGGATCAAAACCAACGCTTGGAACCTGACACAGGTAAAAACAGTATCAATATTTGAACATTTTCTCCAGTATTTCTGCTGTTCCTTCAACTTTTAGAAGGAAACAACATAATAAAAACTGGCATATCAAAACATGAAATGATTTTTAAATGCTTACCTGAGCACATAAAGAATTTTTTCCAGGTGTTTAATGTCTGAGCAGTTTTCAATATACTTAAAATCCAAATGTTCAACAGGAATGTTAAAAGTTTTTGTTGTTCCAAAGTTGCATAGTGATGGATGATCTTTGGTAGTCATGGCTGAAATACAGTATAGGAAAACAGATGTGAACCTCAGTTTGGATAGCAGTATCCATGTGTGTACTCCAATAAGAACAAAGGTGGAGCGGTGTTTCTAGGATGGAGGCCACTCATTTTGAACTTTCTCTCCCTGATATTTACGGAGAAAAATTACTATGTATCATACATCGGTCATCTCATCCAACTTCATTTTAACGAACTGGGATATAATGACAAAGCTAGCTTGGGTATTCAAATTTGATATTTATGTATTTATTTTTGTTTTATTTTGTTTTTTGAGACAGGGTCTCACCATGTATTTCAGGCTGGCCTTGAACTTGCAGCGGCTCTCCTGCCTCAGACTCCGAGTGCAAGGATTACAGGTGTGCACCACTGTCCCTGGCTATTTTATTTCTTTTTGAGACAATGTCTTGCTGTGTAGTTTAGGCTGGCCTTGAATTTACCATCTAGCCCAGGATAGGCTTGAACTCTCAAGGATCTTCCTCCTTACCTCCTGTGCTAGGATTAGGTATGAGCCATCATACCTTGTTCAAATTACTCTGTGTGTGTGTGTGTCTTGTTGAGATGGTTTTACTATGCAGGTCAGGCTGGCCTTGAACTCACTTTATAGCCCAGGCTCATCTTGAACTCCCAGTGATTGTCCTACCTCAGCCTCTCAAGTGCTGGGATTGTGGGCTTGCACCACCATGCCTGGCCTCAAATTACTTTTTAAAATATCTTTTAAAATTGATTTTGAATGAATTTATACTTTAGCAATTTATTAACATTCCAATTATTTGAGGCCAGGCATGGTGCAAACCACAAGCCCACAAATAATATCCTTTCTGTAGTTCTTTTTTTTTCTCTCGTCTCACTATATTTCCTACACTGTCATTTACTCCCATTAATGAATAGTTCCCAGGATGGTATTCAAAACACTCTGTAAATACATAGGCAATGCTTTATATTAAGACATACTTACTGAATTGAATTAGGAATAAAAAGGGGCTATAATCTTTTTTTAAAAAAATGACACTGCTGCTAATGATGGAAATAATCCCTGCTATACTAACATAGTTCTGGGCACTATCCTAAGCATATGTGATATATAATATATAAGTATATACTTACCACTTATTATTTAATCCCCCAACTACTGTACCAAGTAGGCTTTCTTTTACATAAGAGTAATAGTAATAGTTGACATTTATGGAAGTGAATTACCATGCATCATAAGTTACCTTGCTTAACCTTCCGAACCACTCTTACGAAAAATATTAATAACTACTCTCAGGGCTAGGTGGGGAACTCAGTGGTGGGACAACGGCCTAGCATGTGTGAGGCCATCGGTTCAATCCCCAATACCAAAAATAAATAAATAAAATGATAATGTTGCTAATTATTCCTATTTTATAGATAAGAAAGTTAACAAGTCCACTGCAGAAATGAATCTCAGTAGACTATAGTCACATCCTTAGCCACCATACCTGTGCTTTTTAAACTACAAATGCCAGTTCATGAAGTCAACTTAGTGAGTTGCAATCAGCATTTTTTAAAAAAGTGACAAAGTTTATTTGAGAAAGTAAAACAGCAGAGCTGGGGAGAAAGTGGCTCTGTGCAGCAAACTTGGGTTGAGTAAGAGAGGAAAAGACAAGATAAAAGACTACCCTGGAGAAAGAAGGGTGGGCTACCGTGGGCCAAGGCCACAACAGCAAGTTCTTTTTGTGGCACCTCTGCTTTATGCTGTCCAAATCTCAAGGCAACCCATGAGAACGTCTACGCACAAGTCCTGAGAGGCAGTGCTGGAACAGCACACCTCAGGCTGACTTCAGGTCTAAGGTGACTGAAAACCTGCTCCAGTTCTCAGAAGTTCACGTGCAAGGCTTTGGAAACTGTTCTACGCATGTGTCTGGCATCTTGTAATCAGCACTGTTTTACAACAAGATAAAATAGAATTTAAAAAGACCACATCATGGCATATAACGTTAAATATCATTTTATAAAATTTTTATTCCATGTCTATATAAATGGCAATTATGTGTATGTAAATGCACATGGTTGCAAAGTAAAATATGTTTTTGAGAGTCACTGTTACAGTATTTTTAAAAATTGTACTAAAACCTATTGGGATCATTTTTAAAAACAAGTAAAAATAAGTCTAAAACATAGAAGTATTTCAGCATGACTTCACTCTGGAGATCTTGCTATACATCAGACCTGTGCGGAGAAAAAGACTCTCGCTTTGTCCACATTCCTGCAGGTTTAGAACTGGGTATAGACACACTTCTTAGGCTTTGGGATGCAACCCAGCTGAAAAACTAGATTGGTTTTTACATCATAGCACAGGGCCCAGAATGACAAGTGGCTCCCATTGCAAGGATAAGGGTGAAAGTAACACGTTAGAAAAGGAAAGAACTTTTAAATTACAGGCACTGCACAGAACAGAAAGGGGTGCCTTGGGGAGTTTTCTAAAGAGCTAAAGAATATTTTGTGAGATAGAATTAAGCATCTAGTGGGATTTAAACAGATTAAGGTAAACTGAAAGTATGTTGCAACCAATGACGTTTTGCTTTGAATAAATAAATGAAAAGTGAGAAATGATAGAACCATCTCTTACTCAATCGAATTTCATTCTGAACATTATTCTAATATATCTCTGCGAACCATTTTCAAAAACTAATGCGCCTTTTTACACCTTTTCAAGCTTATTGTCAATTCTGAAGTTCTGTCAGTTCTAGTCTTTTACTTGCTCTCCTGAGAACTTTTCCACATCTCTTTGCAAAGTCTTTGCCTCTAGATAGAAAATCATTTAGTCTGAGCTGGATTTAATTTCTCCTCCGTCATTCTGATCCATCTCCACTTTCCATATCCACAACTTACCAATAAACTTTAACTGCCTGGGACTAGTGGTAACCCTAGTAATGCGAAAACTCGGCGGCCTCCCCGCTTCCAGCTTCCGCACTGCCGGGCGCCCCCTGCAGGTTGAGAACGGAAGGAAATGGCATCCTCCAGCCGTGGCAACGGTTTCTATGTATAACTCTGGCCGGGGAGGGCAGCCGGCTTGCAATTTGCCTTTTAGCTCCACAGTCAACCTGCAACACTTTGAGGTCACTCCTCAGCCCCACCGGCTTTGGTTACCAGGGAAGTAGTGTGGGCCAAACCAGAGAAACCCTGTGTTGCGACCCGACCCACCATTTCTGCTACCGTCAGTTGCCCGGATCTGGAAGGTCGTTCACCCGACAGCCAGGTCCTCTCTCCAGCGCCAGGGAGTGTGTGCTTCTCTGCCTTTCACCCTACTCCCCGAGGAAAGGCTGCGAAGAGACACAGTTACTCCAGGCCTAGCAGGCACGCAGCAGCACTCACCTGGTCCTGGGATGCCCAGTCTCCCCCGCGGTACTTGAGTCCAAGCGGGGATTGGTCGACCCCTGCCCCCCCACCCCCGTCTGCCCCTGCTGATTGGCCTCCTGGGCTCGGCCTCCTGGGCTCTGCCTCCTGCTCCACCTCATCCAGACTGGAGTCTGAACTTGCTAACTCCCCTTCCTCTTCTGAGTTTGTTCATTTTAGTTAAAACTGTTGTGACATTGTTCCTCTAGAATGCTTTATTCTTGCTAAGCAGATATTCCTATTTTAACTATGAAAACGTCAAAATTTCAGAACAGGCACTGTAAGCCTGTATTTACTGTTCCCTCCCCTCTGAACAAGGATAAATGCTCTCATGTAAGATCATTTCATTAAGGAGCCCCTTTCTTTTCATGCATTCCATTTTGAGAGTGTAGGTTATGCGCACTGAGAGAGGAAGGTGAACACATACAATTCAAGTGAACAACATCACTTGTAGTTTTCATTTTAAATACGTTTCAGACTAGTTAAAACAGATGGACAAAGCACCTAGTACAATGTCTAGCACATAAAAGCTCAATAAATTATCATATTTTTGCATTTAAGACTACACTGGGACCGTGATTATGGTTCCCTTGTCCATGCTGCAAAATGTTGTTTGCATTTTTATATTTTTATTTATTTTTATGTATTTAGTACTGGATCTACAGGGTCTTACTACACAGATCCTCCTGTTTTCAGTCTCCCAAGTGCTGGGATTACAGGCAAGCACCACCATACCCAGTCTCAATCACTGTCTCAGCATGCCCCAGGGGTGGGGCCAGCATGGCAAGCCAGGGTTTAAACCCCAGCCGCTGCACTCTGTGCATTTTTATAGACTCAAACTTATTTAGAATAAGTCTTAAATTGCCTTACTAAATCCTATATAATTTGTGTCACATGTTCCAGGCCTAGCAGTGATTTCATACCTTATTCTAGACTTGTAAAATAAAGAAATCTACTTTGAGTATCAATTCCATATGCTGTATATTTTCAGTCATGCTTAATGTTTTTTTTTTTTTAATTTTATTTATTTGCTTGCTTATTTATTTTGTGGCTGGCTCAGCCTGCCCTGGTTGGGGTTGGCGCAGCATGTGGTGCCGGGGATCGAACCGCAGTTCCTGCAGTTGCCTGAGCTTTCCTTAGCAGGTGCTTTAGACCACTGAACCATCTCACTGGCCCGTCATGCTTAATGTTTTGTTGCAATTTATACACTTACAATGAATAAACAAGCAGGATATGAAGCAACTTGAAGGACATAAGACAACATAGGCAAGGGCTAGCCAGGTAGCTCAGTGGATTAAAGTGCCTGCTTAGGCAGGCACAGGGACCCAGGTTTGATCCCAGACCTGCCGAGCTCTTTGCTGTACAACTCTTTAATGAGTCCTTTTTAACTTTAAAATGGGTTCTATGGTTACCTCTTTTCACACTTAACTCCTTGGCCTAGCCATTAACTCTGGCATTAGTTACTCCTGATGCCTCTCCCTCTCTGCTGCCACCTGACCCTGTACAGCCCATCTTCATACGACAACTTAAAACCTCATCACTGCATTCACTGTCCCAACTGCTTTCCAACACAACCCCAATTTAGCTGGCTTTGGCCTACCTCTACAAAGTCATCTCTTCCATTATCTCATTGTTCACAAAATCTGTCACAGGGTCTTCATTTAAAAGGGCAACAAGGGCTGGGGAGACAGCTCAGCTGTCTAAGCACCTGCCTGGCAAGCATGAGGACCTGAGTTTGATCCCTGGTACCACATGCAGTGTCAGCCTCATGTGCTGAGCTGGCCACCAAAACCAGGTGTGGTGTGCATGCCTATAATCCCAGCACTGGGGAAGCTGAGATAGGAGGATTACAAGTCTGTGCTGCATAGTGAGACCCTGCACCAAATGAAAGATTAAAATAAATTTAAAATTAACCAGGGAACAAGATGAACTCACATCTCAGCCTAGAGCTTTTACAATGATTGTTTCCTCTACCTCAGCAGCATTCCTTGCTATTTTCTTACAGCCAACTCCTTATCCTTCGGTCCTCTCCAACTTGACTAATCTACACAGGACTTATTTCGGTAAAGTGGGGATGTGTGTATTTGTTTATATGAGAAAGCAACTGTTTCACATTTCTCCATATATCAATTGATTTCTGATTTCTATTATTTTTCATAACTTTACACAGCAGCTAGTACACTGGTATACTTTGTACCAAATGGTGTTATCATGTTTACAGATGATGACAAAGAACATTGGTTTCTAAGGAACATATTTAATGAGATCTTTAGACAGCTTCAGAAATTGAAAGTTTTAATAAATTTTAATGAAAGTATGGTTTGGGCAAAAAATTTTAACCTTTATCATTGTCATATTACATACATGATAAAATTAAATTACAAGTCATATAACTGAACAAAAAATTCTTTATACAAAGCATATTTAGATACCTAAACACAATCTGGCTTTGAAAATGAAATCATGTATATAGCAGTATTCCCATATGTCAAATCAAAAGCTATACACCCATGAGACTGCTGAAGGGGCAAATCCAGGTACCAACAAAGACACTTTTCTGAATTCTCATATTTCACCGAGCATCAAAAACCACCACTGTTAAACTGAGTTAAGGATCAAAAATATGATAGAAAATTTAAAGTTCCCAAGACAGTTTACCTTTGCAGTAATCTAATTTGCCTATCTATTTACCTACCTACCTACCTACCTACCTACCTACCTACCTACCTACCTGTCTTTGTGAGACACAGTTTTACTGTGCAGTTCAGGGTGGTCTTGAACTCAGTTTATATCTTAGGTTGGCCTTGAATTGGCACTGATACTCCTACTTCAGCCTCTGAAGTGCTGGAATTATAGGCATGTGCCACCATGCTTGGCGTATCTTATGTAATGTGTACAAAAGAATAGAACTACTTACTATAATTGGTGATCATCTTTTAAAAACCCTTAATAAAAAAGTAAACAAGCTTTTCCAAATATAAAAGCCAAAGCATCAAAAAACATAAAGGAATATTAAAAGGTTATAACTTGATTTTTTTTTTTTTAATGTATTTAATACAGGGCCTACAGGGTCTCACTAGAGATTGAACTTGTAGTGATCCTATTTTCAGCCTCCTAAGCACTGGGATTACAGATGTGCGCCATCATGCCCAGTCTCAATTGCAATGCCCACAGAGGCAGGCCAGCATGGCACACCAAGGATTGAACCCCGGTTCCTGTGCCTGCCTAAGCATGCATTTTAGTCTGCTGAGCTATCTGGTTTGCTCTTGACTTGCTGGTTTTACAGAATCTGTTATTACATAAAAATTATTCCCTGGTCTTTCCAGCAGGCACTAAACATGGGTATCTTCTTGGGATAACTGGCACAAGCGCTGCAAGACTGGGGGCAAAAGAAAGCCCTATCACAGGAAGTGGAAGTATGAGTTGGGGTGCCGGTCGCATACACTGAGTTCAAGGAGGCAACATGAAATACCGAGCCCTGCGACTAGATGTGGGGCTCTGAGTGTTGTACTCTAAAATCAAAAGATTCACTGATGTAGTTCACAATGCATCCAATAACAAGCTGGTCTGCATGAAGACCCTGGTGAAGAACCGCATTATGCTCACTGACAGCATGCCGTACCAACAGTGGTACGAATCCCACTACACATTGCCCCTGGGCCGAAAGAAGGGGGCCAAAATGACTCCTGAGGAGGAGGAGATTTTAAGCAAAAAACAAAGAAAATTCAAAAGAAGTATGATGAGAGGAACACCAAAATCAGCAGTCTTCTGGAAGAACAGTTCGAGCAGAACAAGCTTCTTGCCTGCATAGTATCAAGACCAGGACCGTGTGGCCAAGCAAATGGCTATGTGCTTGAGGGCAAAGAGCTGGAGTTCTGAGGAAAATAAGGCCCGGAAAGACAAATAAACCTACCTCCTGGTTTAACTCATGTAATAAAGGTGTTTATTGTTCATATAAAATCAAATTAAAAAATTTTATTCCCTGTATTTGGGCTAATTTGTAGGCCCTACTTTTTAGGCAGTGTATAAAATATTTATATTTCTCTTTATGTAATTTAGTTTGTCCATAAACTCAAACTCCAGAAAGAGTACTTCTATTAAGTACAGCATCCTTAAAAAGTACTTAAGAGAGCCAAAATGACTAGTGTTTATTCACTGGTCTACGAAAATGGTGATCCCATTTGTTTCTAAAGTAACCCAAAAGTTACTATTGTTCTTACCATAACTTAGTCTGTATCAAGCCAAGTATTATTTTGCATTTTCTCTTCATATTTAGAAAGCATAGTTAAAAAGATACATCTTTTAGTTCTTTTTTTGTACATTATTCTGTATCCA
>PVKN010044787.1:0-10022 GCA_004027915.1 Capromys pilorides
ACAAATGAAATGGAAAACATTTATTACACAAATTTAATTACAATCCTAAGAAATAAACATGCAAATTAGATAGCGTTCAATCTGCAGATGCTAATCCTCATCCTCAACTCCTTGATCTTGCCCCCCACCCCCATTTCCGTCTGTGTCTCTGGATTCTTAGGGAGCCAGCTAGAGGTTTGGCTTCTCACAGTCGGAGGACCTCTGGCTTAGAGAATGTTATATTTAGCACATCTGGCATAGTAGCAGTAAACAAACACTACTGCCTTTGTAATCCTCTGGTGCAGGGCCCTCCCCCGACTCTGTTAGGTCTTTGCCTTCCTAGCTCCATGTCTGTCACACCTGAAATGACCCATCTTGACCGGGGAGGGGTCCCTAGACAGAAGTTATTAATTACTGTCTCAGAAACAAAACTCCAATGGTATCTAACGTAGGAGAAAATCACTACCTGCAAAATAAATGTGACGCTGCAGCTTAAATGATACCCCTGTACCCAGGACGACCTTCCATAGGACTTTTTGTTTCCTGTCGGTTATCCCAGAGGGAATCGCCCAGCCAAGTCGCTGAAGGACTGAGGTTGCTTTTTCCTCTATGTGCAGCCCGGGGCGGCGGCAAAGGGTAACTGCTAGGTCCTGCACAGACATCTGTTTCTCGTCTGCCTTTACTGTGACAGAGAAGAAAGTCTTCTGCAAAGGGTGGGAAAGGCACGGATTTTTTTTGTTTTGTTTTCATCACGAGCACACACAACAACAAAACTAAGCCAAATAAAGGCAAGGCGTCGCAGAAGGCTGCAGAGTGGATGCATTATTCCGCTGGAGCCGAGCCGGGGCGCAGGGCGGGAGTCGAGAGCGCGTGGGGTCTGGCTGCGGGCTGGAGCTGGGCCCGCGCGTCCCCGGGCACCGCGCGGGAGGGGCGGAGGGCGGGAAGACGGAAGAGGGAGAGGGAGCGGGAAGGAGGGAGCAGGGGCGGGCTGGCGGGGTGAGGGAGGGCGCCCCGCGTGCTGAGGCGCGGCGGCGGCGGCGGCGGGCGCGCAGGGAGGAGGCGAGTGCGGCGCTGTCATGTTCCCTCGCTCGCCCCGGGGGCATCCTGCAGAGCCTGTGCGCAGAAATCCGCGGGGAAATGGCAAACAGGATTGACGGGTTTCACGCGCTCCGCGCTAGACGCAATCGCTCATTACCATAACCGTCTGCAGCGCGGTGGCGGGACCTGCCGGG
This sequence comes from Capromys pilorides, assembly GCA_004027915.1. Lineage (NCBI taxonomy): Eukaryota > Metazoa > Chordata > Mammalia > Rodentia > Capromyidae > Capromys > Capromys pilorides. Next base: position 1,212 of record PVKN010044787.1, read on the forward strand.
ACCCTCAGCCACCGCCGACCGGGCCGCGGCCGGGACCCCGAGTGCGCGCCCGGAGCGAAGCCCCGGAGCTGAGTGCGGCCGCCGCCCACCCGCGGACCCCGCGGTAAGAGCCTGGCGGGGGACGGCGCCACCCACGCGGACCCCGCGCGCCCGCGCCAGGGCTGCGCCCTGGTCACCAAGCTGGCTCGCCGCGGCACCTTCTCGGCCAGGGGCCTGGGTGACCCGGGACCCCGCTAGCCACTTGGTATCCACCCTGGGCCGGCGTGAGGGACACCAGGGACAGGACGCGCGGCGCCGGGCAGGTGGGCGGGAAGGGGCGGCCGTCAGGAGCGCGCCTGCGGAGAAAGCAGCCCGGGCCGCTGCGGCGGAGCTGACACCTAGGTCCCCGCCGCTCCGCCCCCGCCTCCGCCGGCAGCCGGGCGAGCCGCGCGGCGGGCGGCGCCCCTGTCCTCGGCTCACCTCGCGGCAACTTCGCGAGGGTCTGGCGGGGCCAGGGCGGGAGGCGCGGGCCGGGCTAGTCTGGCCGAGCCGCCTGCGCCGTGAGTCACTCTCCCGGAATCCTACCTTTGGGGTTTGTTTCCCTTAGAAGGAAACTTACGACGGAGAACAGCTCATTCTCCAGAGCAGGCATTGGGTTCGGCACAGCGCCGAGACAACTTGCCTTTGTTCCCTACACTTGGGATGTTGACTCTCCCGCGCCGTGGGGTCCGGGCGCTGCCCCTGTCCGGGAGAGGCCCGGCGGCCACGCGGGTCCGGGGGTGTGTCGGCGGAGCCGCCGGCTTGCAGCCCGCGCGCCCGCGGGTATCGGCCGGCCAGACCCCTGCTCGCAGCCCCGCTCCGGGCTTGGGCCGGGAAAGCCGTCCCAGGTTTGCACCCCGCAACCCCTCGACCTTGTTTGGCCCTGCGCTGGCATTCCTCAGCTCCCGGATGCAGCCGAAAGCTCCTGGCCCCTCTCGACTGCATCTGAGAAACGTGCTTCCCAGGGAGAACAGGTGTACTGCAGGGACCCGCAGGGAAGCCACAACTGTCTCTTTGGAAGGGTTGAAGGATTTTGTGCTGCCCACCCAGACCTCCAGCAGCACACCGGCAGGCAAGCATTTGGGATCTTGTTAGGGACCACACTGAAGTCAGGGCTTGATTCTACCTGGGCAGAGCATTTAAGACTGGCCGTGTCAAGAGCACGTTGGAAATAACCTGACCTTTCTTCCAGGATTGAATCAGTCTTCCAACGGCTATAATGCTCTTAATAAAATAGTCTTCAATTCAATATTCTTAAATGATGGGGCGGGGGGAACTGACCAGGTGCCACCCCCATGCCGGCACCCTGGAGATTAGAGGTGGGCTGAATCCATAGCTATCCCCTTCTAGAGAAGCTAAGGTGCCTGAGGAAACCCAATTGTATGGAAATGCCTGCTGACTTTACTGTGGCCTTGCTTGGGACACTCCCACAGCCCTCAGCCTTCTAAGATTACTTGAGTATCATTTCCCTACCTCTTCGGTGACAAAGGAGATACCCAGAAGACTGAAGGGCAAGGCTTATGGCCTCTTGAGTTGTTTAAATCCATGCACAAACACGCTTTAAAACGCTTTGTGAATCTGCTCACTTTTGATGTTAAAAAAATTGCCATATTATATATCTTGTGGCTCTGTTAGTATTAATAACGCATTAATCTGAGGCATGAACTTTTGAATTCCATAGCAGCATCATAATATAAAATTCATCATGCAACAATAGTGAACTTGGCTTTCCATATGTAGAACAAATTAATTCCTCTTAAACACTAGTGTTTAGTGCTATACGATATTTCATGAACATTAAACTTGCTTTACTAATTTGTTAACATCCCAGTGTAAGTTTTAAATAGCCTGGGAAGACTCAATTACAAAATCCCCACTCCCAAATAACCCCAACTCATTCATGTGTTAGTCAGACTTACATAAATCACTCGCAGAACTCAGCCTCTCTCATTTAAAATTTTTTGTGTAATGGTTTCCAATTCAAGAAAAAGAAAAATTTTGGAAATTAGATGTTGTAAACAAAAGAAAAAGCCATGATAAAAACTATTATGTCACATTTCAAGTTCAAATGGATAATGATGGAATTTCATATGCTGGAAACAATACTGACAAAGAGAAACACTGAAATTCTTAACCAAAAAAGCTACTCTCCAAGTGTTGTTACAAGATAAACAAACTCTAACCAACATAAAACAACACAGGGCTCATTAATGTCTTAGTATACAAAGGTGATTGCTGTCTGAGGCCTGTAAATGCTTTTCCCTCTTAAAGGGCATGGGTTTTTGTCAACCTGCTTTTGTTGCTATTTAGTAAAAGTTGCACTGGACAAAGGCTTGGGTCTTCTTCCAGAAACCAGCACCAAAGTGAGAATAAATTTCAAGCTGGAAAATAATATTGCCATCAGAGAGAGATACTGATTTTGGTAAAAAGTTATGATTGTGTAATCCTTGCAGTAGTATTTCTTGATACAATTGTCTCTTAGAGTAAGTTAAAAAATTGGAGCATTTCATTGGTATCTCCAGGAAATAAAGTTTCATGAAGTGTAATACCTTGCTGGGCTGTGGGGTTTGATGAGTGACAAAAGGAATGGCTTAGTTTATTTAATCAACAGAGGCTAAATTTCTTGGTAGATGACTCAGAGAAGCGAATGGCATCTCCCACTCTTTATAGAGTCGTAAAGAATTGCTTGAGCTGCTCTATTCTTTCCTCTTGTAATACGTCCTTGTCAGTGCCCCTTTAAGTACAGCCCAAACCAACTAGGTCCTAATCTACTCACTCACCCAGACACCTTGCCTGTCTGCAGTGGGATTGGGAAGGCAGAGGCCTGGTGAGAGATTTGATTCCCTGGGACAAGAGCTCTCTGTTGGCCCGAAGGACTTTGTCACTGAGGGAGCTATTTCTCCATACTGGATTTTCCCCTCCTATGGCTCAAAGTGGGCTCTTTTTATAGCGTGCGGAGAATAACAATCTCCCTTAAGACCTGCTGGATCTGCCTTTTCCCAAAAACATTAAAGCTGTGTAATTTGGAAAAGAACTAAAGAACTAGACCCTTAGTGTGTATTTGAAAGACAATCAATCTTCAGAAAGCAAGCCTGACATCATTTCTGTGACAGTTCTTGAAACTGCAGTGAGAGAGTGCAGGTTTGGATCTCCTAGGCTGTGAGGCTGCTTGGTTGTCATCTCAAGTCGGTGGCCATAGGTCTTTGCTTTGCTGTCACACATGCACTCCCGTCCGCTTACCCTAGACCCTGCCTTGACTCTTGTGTAGAACCAAGTGAGAACACTGAGCCCCACCAGAGCTGGCCCCAGACCCTGCATCACAGAGCAGGGACAAGGCTTCCCCTGCTACACTCAGGGTCCTGAGGGCAGGGTGTAAGCTGGGAAGAGGGGCGGAATGTGTTGCCTCCTGGAAAGTTCCTGCCTGTGTCTGGGCTTCACAGTGGAGAGTTGCTGGCTGCCTCTGGCCTTGGAGCCCTGGCTCCTGTTTAATATTCCGCCTGCCCCGTTGATGTTGTGCTTGGCTCCTGTGGGACTGCAACTCACGGCTGGAAACTGGAGCCAATTTTCTGTCTTCGTCTTGCAGTGTTTTGACTGGAGGCAGATCCAGTTCAGGCCGATCAGGGCTGATGGAAACAACTACCAAGTGTCTCTGTCTGCCTGGCTTGGGGAGAAGAAAGCCGAGGAAGCCCCAGAACATTATATAGGAACTGGCCTGCAGAAATGAGAGGAGGGGACAGAGCCTGGAAAGACTGCACCTCCAAGCAGCAGTTGGAATTTCAGTGGGGATTTCTGCCTCCCTCGCCCTTTCCTTTTGATTGATTAGCAGATTTCATCCAAGGAGACTCCCAGGGGATTGACTAGAAAATTGATTTTGCCTTATTAATAGAAAGGAAGCACAAGGGTTTTGCTCCTGCCTCTTAGTGGTACGTTTTCTTCAGGAGGTCAGGAGCAGATGTGTTCAGGAGGCAAAGCAGCTGTCTGGAAGAGAGCTGAGGGGAGCCGAGAACAATAAGAGAGAGGGTTTTAGAGATCCGCCCTGAAACGCAGATTGCTGAACGTGGAGGCTGAGCTAACAGCAAGAGTTTGCTGAGGTTCCTTGGAAAAAATAATCAAATGGTTCAGGGTGAAGGGGAAGACCAGGAGGTAAAAGTTCCTGAAAGCAGAGAAATGAAGATGCCAACGCCATCCCCTGACTTGCTCTTGATTAGAGTCCTTTTCTTTTCTCATCTTTTTCCAGATCTGAGGCTGTCAGAGATGACTCTGGTTCTGTCCATGAATAGATTCTGTGAGCCCATTGTCTCAGAAGGAGCTGCTGAAATTGCTGAGTATCAAACACTATGGGAGGCTGAGAACTACAGGGGCCCAAGCCCCCCTGGGCCAACACAGGCTCCTCTGCAGGGAGACCGGGGAGCTGGTCCCCCTCTGGCAGGTATTGCCCTTCGCCTTCCCTTGCCCTCTGTAGCCAGCCTGGTAGATAGATGGAGGTGCGTCTGAGGTGCCTTTCAGAGCTGAGAGCTCCTGCTCCCAGGCTGCCTCTCCTGAACTAGACAGGATTCCTGGGGGGCGGGGGCAGCGGTGGGTTGTGAATTGCATTCCAACCCCTGTCTACTTGTATTGTTCCCTGCAAACCAGCAAGGTCTGATCCAGGTCTTGGGAGCTGGATTTTGGTTTTCTCCCCTTTTATACTATAAGTTATAAATTTTGGAACTGGCCTATGGAAACAAGAGGAGGAGGGGACAGAGCCTGGACAGACTGCACCTCCAAGCAGCAGTTGGGATTTCAGCCTCTCTCGCCAAACTGTAATTTTTGGAACTGAGTGATTCTCAGAGCCACACAGCCCTGGTGCCTGAGAGTGAAATCTTCATGGGAATCTGTACTTCAGGCAGGCAGCTGTGTGCCTCTCATGCAGCTCACAGTTGGCTGGAGCAGTGTTAAAGAAAAACAAAGTAGCCGGGCGTGGTGGCACATGCCTGTAATCCCAGCACTTGGGAGGCTGAGGCAGGAGGAGCAGTGCGAGTTCGAGACCAGCCTGGGCTACAAAAGTGAGCTCAAGGCCAGTCTGAACTGCATAGCGAGACCCTGTCTCAAAAAGACAAAAACAAAAACAAAGTAAAGCCAGGAAAACAGAAATGTCTTCTTGCTCATTATTGTTATAATCTAATGTGTGCTCTGGATTTTTCTATAGTGAAAGCTATTTTCTTAAAAAAGGAACTGAAATATAAAATAAGAATTCAGGAAAGTGTGTTTTCTCAAAAAGATAAAAGGTGTGGCCTTTAAAATTTAGGCCAAAATTATTCACAGTTGACATTAAATTTTAAGAATGAAAGGAGTTTGGGCTGGGGAGATAGCTCCGAGGCACAAGTGCCTGCCTGGCAAGTGCAAGGTCATGAGTTTGAACCCCAACCCCGCAAAAAAAAAAAAAAAAAAAAAAAAAAAAAAGAATGAAAGGGATTTTAATTACACAAAGTTTCTATTTAAATGTTTAAATTTTTGTATGTTGAAAAAGAAATGTTTTAACCACAGTGTGCAGATCTGTCCACTACCTAGAGCCAATAATAATATTTTAATGTGGCTTGGTTATCAGTGGCTCCATTTGAACAGTGCTGTCATATTGTCTGGATTTAATGAAACAGTTTGAATAAATACTGATATTATTTCAAATCTTTTAGCATTCCCCACTTTATAAATTTTGGTATTTGTCTGTACATAGACTTCAGATTGTATTTAGTAAATGCTGAAAACTGCCATTTTCCTCTGAAATTGCCTAAAATCCCAGCCTGGCCTGGCTCACAAGATTTTGTATGATAGCCACTATTAAGATAAATGTTTAATTTTAATCGCTGCATGTACAGACGAAGATGCAGTGAAGTTATTCTCTAGGAAGAAAGGAAATGAAAATAGTTTGTTTAGAGAACCTCTGGCAAACCGCATGTCATTTGTCATATCTGATTTATTACCACAGGATCACATTACAGGGGAATTTCAAATCCTATAACAACATCCAAGATTACATACTTTAAGAGGAAGTATGTGGAAGAAGAGGATTTTCACCCACCATTCAGCAGCTGTAGCCATAAAGTATGTTTTCTTAATAGTCATTATTTTTATTAAGAGTTTAAAATACTTAGTAACAGTTGCTTGATTTATTTCCAAAAAAATAAATTGTTTCACCCAAAGCCATGAAAATAAGATACTTCTTTGTAGAACCACATAAATTATTATCACTTTTTTTGGGTCCTGTGTTATTTTTCACAAGTACTCAAAGAGAGAGCCAGAAAGAGATATTCTATCCAGAGATAACAAAGTTATGTAACCCATAGTGGTTTGTTTTTAATGTATGAGTTAATATTTCCCAAGTTTCATTCAGTCCTAGGTGCTACAAAATGCACTTGCTCCTTCCTGCCGTGCCTCCCCAGTCAGAACTCCACCCTAGAGGCCAGCACCAGCTGTTTGTGCCCCTAGCACGGTGTTTTCCCAGGGCTTTTCCTGAGCCTTGGGACTGACCATCCTTCAGATGAGTGTATGCAGTACAAACATCTGCTTCATGGTACATTCATTAAGTATGTTAGGGTTTGTCAAAATATAGAATTCTTTCTCAAGTAAAGACCAAAAGCCAAAACCATCTTTTTTTGCCTATAGCCTAAGAAAATAATAAGACAGGGAAAGTACATGGGATTGTGGAGCTAGGCACCTAAGCTTTGGTCATACCATTCATTTTCCTTTTTAGTATGCTTCCTTCAAAAACAGTTTGTTGACTTCATCAAGGAGGGTATAGCCAGACCATATGTGCCTGAACTTTAGAGAAGAGTTTCAATAAAGCCTCTTCTCTATCTTCTCTTGCTCCCACCCACCCTATCCTTCCGATGCTGCTTTTGCTCTGTTCATAAAAAGACAGTAGCATGCATTGCAAGTACTAAGCTTGCCCCTGCCCACTGGTCTGTCTACTCTGATCAGACTTCAGTGGTTTGATTTGCACTTCCCAGGTTATGCCACCAGTTTGCTTTTTTCATGGGGAAGTGCTGACCTCCCAGGATATGAGCAGGTTGTAGCAGTTTCCTAGTCACTGCTGGATTTGCACAGCAATCACATGGTGATGGATCATGTAACTCGGGAGTTCATCTCTTCTCCCTGGTCCTATAAGTTGGTCTTTCAACTGCAGATCATGTCTTGGTTTGGAGTCACTAATTACTCTTATCCTCTTACCAAGCAAGGATAATTGCAAGTGTGAAACCCAGTGGAGTAAATGACAACCATAATAGCCAAATATCGAACTCCTCAATGATGGACCAGCTTGGAAGCATACCCATTAAGGCCTGCATCTTGACATCTTCTGAAAAATATACCTGGGTGTGCAATAGATGAGTGTATATGCCTATATGCATGTGTATTTGTGTACATGCACATCAAAGAGTACAAGGAAAGTCAGGGTGACAAATTTCAGCCATGAATGTACCTATGTCAATTATATCCAAATCAAGAACTAAAACTTAACCAGCACCCAGAATCCTTTTCTGTCTGCTTCTGGTCACTGCTCCTTTCTTCCCAAAATAACTGCTCTCTTGGACTGCAGCTTGTACTAGATGTGAGTCTTAGTGTCACCCTCCCTCGGCCCAGTAAAGATCAAACAGCCTGTCCTCTCCTCACTGAGGTCTGCACTGGGGCTATATTCCCTGGTGCTTGACTGTCCAGTGAATCAGGAAACAGGTGGGCACCAGCAGGGGAGGATGGAGAGCACCTGAAGCACTGGGGTCTGCCTATTTCAGTGAGGAAAAGAAAAAAGCCCATCCAGACCCTGGTGCTGCCATATGTGGTGGTATTTTTATGCAGTCTGTTTTCTAAGCTTTCTCTTCTCTCTCTCTTATTTGATTTTAGACCATCTCAGTTTTTGAGGAACGAGCCCACATCCTTTATATGTCCTTAGAAAAGCTGAAGTTTATTGATGATCCTGAAGTGTACCTCCGAAGATCTGTTCTTATAAATAACTTGATGAAGAGGATCCATGGCGAGATCATCATGCAGGGCAGCTGGTGCTTTCCAGCCTGCTCCTTCGGCAGCGCCTCTGCCCAAGAGTGGCTCATGGCCCAAGACTGCCCTTACCGAAAACGACCACGCACGGCCAAAGAAGAGTGCGAGAAGTTCCACACCTGTTGCTTTTACCAAGAATGTGGAGGCCACTACCTAAATCTACCCCTTTCTCTCAATGCTAATGTTGGAAGTGCCTCCGCTCCTTCCTCCTCCTCTTCTTCTTCTTCCTCCTCCTCCTCCTCTTCTTCCTCCTGCTCCTCTTCTTCTCCCCCGCTGCCTTTGCCTAGTTGTTCCCACCAGGTGGATTTCGATGTAGGAAATGCAGCTGTGTACAAGAGTGATGGCCAGATACCCGCCAATGAAATCTTTGATACAAATGTCAGGTCTCTTGGTGTTCAGGAAAAGGCCAAATTAAACGACGGGAAGGCAAACAGCAACACTAACAGAGATGGTGACCCCCTTAGCCATGAACCTGTGGGCAGTGACCTTGATTTTGAGTGCAAAGGCCAATTTTATGATTATTTTGAGACTGGATATAATGAAAAAAATAATGTAAATGAGTCTTGGAAAAAGTCTTTAAGGAAAAAAGAACCTTTACCAAGTAACAAACTGTGCTGCAGCAAAGGAAGCAAAATATGAGCCATCTTTTCACCGAAACCCAGAAGCATGTGCAGCATGACCAGTTAGCATTTTATTTTGAATGGATTTTATAGTTTTGTACAACTGATAAAATGATACCATGAACATGCTGTGTCGTGTCAATGCCTG
>PVKN010044789.1:0-10038 GCA_004027915.1 Capromys pilorides
CGCCATTTTGGCTCTGTTGGCTTGGAATGTTTCATTCTGTTCTTGAAATTTCCGCATGGAAGCTGTCAACAGAGAGGCTCTATTTGAGATATAGAAATACTAGAGGAATAGCACTAAATTTCATGCAACTATAACTATCACTAAACAAAGAGCCTAAGGTCACATAAGTAGATGATGGCACTGATAAAAACCTGCTCTAACTTGACTTTTCAAAAGAGCACCTTGAGTTCGGCAATAGATCACAAATATGTTTGCTTATTCAGTTCCTGACTATGTTTGTTTTCTGCAAGTGAAATATACATACTTAAGATGCCAAAATGTAATTTTTAAATGTATGATAAAATACTTAAGGTAGATTGCCAGAAAACACCAATGCTAGTGCTGAGACAGCTCCTATCCCTTCACCACTAATAAAAACAAAAAGTCAGAGCCATGAAAATAAAGCTGTCTGTAATTTTCTTTAAATGAATTTTAGAATATATCAACAAAAAATGACTTTTTATTTCCATTAGGAACCTTCTTGGCTAATATCCCAAAGAGAACATATAATTTATGGTAGATTAAGCAAAATACTCCATTAATGGAGGAATGATAACAGAACTTTTTCCTCCAGTTCTTGACACAGCAGTAAGGGGGCTGTGGCTAGAAGCTATCCATTAGCTTAGACTCAAGAGCTAGGTACTAGATTGCACTACACCTGAGGGCAGCCAGGAAGGGAGTCAGCCGGACAAAGCACACTGATATACCCAGGGACCCTCCTCAGAAGGATGTCCACAAACAACATGAATACAAACCATATGCTTAGTAAAAGTTATATCAAGCTAATTAAGAAGTACACTATAAAATAATGACGAGATCTGAGGACAACACTTGTTTCATTTAAAAAACTACACCCTAAAAATATTTTTAAAAAAAATCAGGAAAAATACGTACAATCCTGGTGCTTTTCTAATGCAATTTCAAGCTTCTCCTTTATCTTCTGTAAGTTTCGGACCTGTTCAGCATAGTCTTGGGTGAGGAGGGTGATGCATATACCAAGAGTGGACAAACATCAGGATAAGAAGTTAATTAAACAAAAAAAATGAGTAAAAATGATGATGACTTTCTCAACTTAAGTCTTGTTAAAGAAAGGTAGCCTCCCACTAACAGTGAATGACACAGGCAAATAGGTATAGTACAAACTGTCCATGGTACAAATGGTGCATACAAACAGGCAGATTCGTTTAGCCAAAACACAGAAGTAGAATCAGTCTGGGCCTAATCATTAGAATGTGCTCCTATGAAAAATACATTATCTCATCACTGCTTTTTAAGGCTCAGTGTTTACCTTCCCTTCCGGCCTTAAGGGTAGGAAAAAAATCAAGGGGACTCAACAAAAGCTCACTTAGAGTCCACACAACTGGGCAACAGTGTTCACAAAAACAGTAAACACTTTAGCACGGTATCATTTTTAAGGAGAAAGTACTTAATCCTTTACACAAATGAGTTTTTTTTACAGAGGACCTGAGTTACCTACACCATAACAAAGATAAAAGTCAGAATTAATTATCTAGAGACCAGGTGTGGTGGCATATGCCTGTAATCCTAGCACTGGGGAGCCTGAAAACAGGAGGATCACTACAAATCCAACCAGCATAGTGACATTCTATACCAAATACATAAATGAAATGTTATTTTTTTTTTGTTTTTCGTTTTGGTGGTGCCAGGAATCAAAGTCAGGACCTTGCATCTTCCACGCAAGCATTTATTTCATTAAGCTATTTCCCTGGCCCCCCAAATACATAAATGAACAACAAAAAGAATTAATTATTTGTACGGCCAAAGAAGACAGCACCCTGGCAGTCCTTAGCTGGGGACCATAAAAAAATTATTGTTCCTGAACACTAGTTTTTCCATGTGTTGCTACATAATAACCTCCTCCCAAGAATCCATTAGACAATAAAGTATTTTATAAGCCTTAGGTGCTTTGTGATCAGAGCTTATTACCAAGTAGCTGTTATTATTATTTATAATAAGCCTATAGGACAAGATGACAATGTTAAGTGTACTGAATAAATGTCAGCTCTCTTCCCTGTCCCTTTACTAACATAAGTCAAAGCCAACTGTTCTTTCTGTATCAAGGAAGGTACCGATTATATCTTCCTAACATTAGACAAATATAAGGTAATTTCTTTTTTCTTTTCTTTTCTTTCTTTTTTTTTTTTTTGGCACTGGGGATAGAATCCAGAGCCTTCCTACTGAGTTATACACCCACCCTGTTTTATATGATTAGGTTCTCAGTATATTGCTACACTGCCCAGGTTGGGCTCAAACTTGTGATCCTCCTGTCTTAGCCTGGCTGGATAATTTCATCAATGTTACTCATATCATTTATAGGTAGAAGTAACAGGACAGTAACAGCTGAGTTTAAAGACAACTGTAAGAATGTACACTTCAGCACCATCAAGACCCTCAGCTCTATCACTTACAACTTGTTTAACCTAAACTTTGCTAAGCTTAGCAAGGTTATATGTAGGACAAAATGATTTAATTGATTGTTGTGAATTATGGTATGTACCCTTTGAGAGCTACCCAAATATAAGTATTATAATTTGGGGAATTTTGGTCTATTGCTTTTATTATCATAAAATACGCATAAAGCCAAATAATAAAAAGATAACATAGGAGCCATGGATCACTTCACAGGACAAAACTGTCAAAATGTATCCACTAGCAGACGCCAAAATATGAATTCACAATAAGAACTCGAAATTCTATCACAGTCAGGGATATAGCTCAGTGCCATAAGTGCCTGCCTGGCAAGCACAACATGATCCAGTTTGATCCCCAGTATTGCAAAAAAACAAAAAACAAAACTATTACAACCATGCCTTACTTAGGCAAAGGATACAAAACGAGTGCTATAAACTGTAAACTACACATAAAAATACAATGAGAGCCATAGCTTCTATGAGATGTGAGTATTGAACTTAGAAATGCCATTGAAATGCGGCCCAAAGACCTACAACAACACTTCCATAGCTGCTATCAGAGCAAGTGGCAAGTTAGCACTAAACCCTCTCTGGGGCTGATGAATTCAACACCCATTAGCCATTCCCATAAATAAAAGAAGCCATGCTAATGGGAGGAAATGGTGAAAGCTATTTCTATATATGTTTAGCACCTTTTTATATCCATGGTTAGGTATTTTTTAAAACTTAATTAATTAATTAATTAATTAATTAATGTTATGGCTGGCTCAGCCTGCCCAGGGAGTGCGGTTAGCGCAGCATGTGGTGCTGGGGATCAAACTGTGGTCTCTGCAGTTGCCTAAGCAGGTGCTTTAGACCACTGAGCCATCTCGTTAGCCCATGGCTAGGTATTTTAGGAGCAGAAGAACAAATGTTTAAGAATAAACCTTCAAATTCAGTTCTGAATTTACACTATTGGACACAACAACAACAAAATAAGGGAACAAAGGAAGTATGCAGATTGCTTCTTTTTGACTAAGAAGATCAAAAGAGTACATCAGAATAAGTGTACAGTTGTCTTATAAGGCTGTTTTTTAGGGACAAAGAGTCAGGGAAGGCAAGGCTCCTGTTTACTATTTATAACTTCTAGACATACCAGAAAGTCTGGCCTCCAACCTCCGTATTTGTTCGTTTCTTCTCAAAAGTTGGGATGAAAGATCCTCTCTAGAGCTACTTCCATCAGAAGCCTGTTGGGACAGGGGAGAGGTCAGGGTCACACAAGAGTTTCCAGCAGTGTGAGACTGCAGTACCAGGCTAGAAAGAGACAATTCTTATTTTCAGTTTGAATATACTTTAAGTAATTGTGATCAGTGAAAGACTTAACTGGCCCTAGTTCTTATACTTTAATAGTGGAAGTGACATTAGTTCCCTTTATAACATGAAGAAAGAAGACTTTAAAGAAATCAATCATGTATGTGCATGCTACTGAAATAAATGGTAGCAACTCAATTTACTGGAATCATAGTACACCAGGTAACATGCAAAAGAAATCATGAAAAAAATCATATTATATTTCAGAAGGTTAAATGGGATAAAAGATTCCCCTTGGGATAAAGGGAGAACGTTCTTCTACAAGGGATCCAAGTCTTGCCTGGGACTAAGAATCTATACTGATACTGATAAAGCTATCTATACTATACTAATAAAGCTTTAGTATCTTCATCTATTAATTAAAATAATGCCAACATAAACCTCTAAAAGCCATCAAAGACCTTCACAGATAACGTGCTTTCTATAAATCAACACTTTAATGAGACATTTATTTTCTCCAACAACTCACAGTCTAAAACTCATAGGTTAAGACACGGTATGTGTACCAACTCCCATGATGAGTGTACTCATGTACTGCAAACATGGACCGAGGGAAATAAAATTTTCAAAGAACTTTATGGGTAGTAGCATTATTACTTTGGGCAATAATTATCATCGCTAATAAATACCTGATTTAAAAAATTGTTTTACTTAAAAAATTTTTTTAAAAAGATCATTTATTTAGAGGGGCCGGGGAGATAGCTCTGTGGCACAAGTGCCTGCCTGGCAAGTGCAAGGTCGTGAGTTTGAACCCCGGTCCCACAAAAAAAAAAAAAAAAAAAATTATTTACTTAGTACAGTGTCTCACTACATAGCTTAGGGCTGACACAGCATGCAATACCAGGGATTTTTTTTTTTTTTTTTTTTTTGGTGGAACTTGGGATCGAACTCAGGACCTTGCACTTGCCAGGCAGGCACTTGTGCCCCTGAGCTATCTCCTCATCCCCGAGTACCAGGGATTGAACCCATATTCTTGCACTTTCCAGGCAGGTGCTTAGACTACCACACTATCTCCCCTGCCCCAAAAATTATTTTACTTTTTATCAGTAGGGGTTTAATGAATATTCTTATTTAACAATTACAGTGTTTTTCTGTTTTTGTTTTCCACTACCAGGGATTGAACTCAGGACCTTGTACTTGCCAGGCAAGCACTTATTCCACTGAGCTATCTCCCTGGCCCTACCAGTGTTTTCTCACATTTGCTTCATCTACTTTTTTTTTTTTTAAGTACCAGGGATTGATGATGCTTCATTAACTCTTATGTTGAGATGAAATTAAATAACAGATTTGATATTTCATCCCTAATCCTTTATAGACATTTGTAAAAATTATGGAAAATTTCTTTACAACAATATATTATTACTCTGTCTAACGAAGTTTAACTTATCATCTAATACCCACTCTTTCATTACATTTCTGCATTTTATCCCCAAAATGTTTTTACACTGGTTGAACAGTTCCACTTTATTTTGTGTATTTTTGAGTCAAGGTCTCACTCCACAGTCCAGGTAGTTATTGAGCCAAGGCTTGTGATCCTTCTGCCTCCGCCTACTGAATGCTGAGATTACAGGTGTGGGCCACTACACCTGACTCCAATTCACTTGAAATATTTATTAACCTGTCCAGCAGCTTACTTGCCTGTTCAATATTTACCAAGCCAAGAGTAAAGTCTGTAATCAGAAGACCTGGGTTCAAGTTGTAGTTTTACTACCTTCTTTTTTTTTTTTTTTTTTAAATTTATTTATTTATTTATTTATTTGTTTGTTTGTTTGTTTGCTTGTTGTGTTTGTTTGTTTCTTTATCTATTCATTTTGTGGCTGGCTCAGCCTGCCCTGGTGGTGGCGCTGGCCAGCATGTGGTGCCGGGGATCGAACCGCAGTCCCCGCAGTTGCCTGAGCCCTCCTAAGCAGGCGCCTTAGACCACTGAACCATCTCGCCGGCCCACTACCTTCTTTTACAAGTAGTACCGAACACAGTGCTTTGCACTGAGCTACTCCATCCTCTTTGAGACAGGATCTTGCTACATTTCCCAGACTGAGTTTGAAGTTACTATTTGTATGTGTGCTGGGATTATAAGCATGCACCATTACCTCCAGCTTTCACTGCTTATAAGCAGTAAGAACATGAGCCAACTACTCAACTTCCCTGGCTACTGCTTTCCGAATCTGTAAAAAGCAAATACCATCTCCTTCTCAGAATGGGGATGAGAATTAAATAAATCAATACTTGTCAGACTTGCAAAACAGAGCATGGTACATTAGTAGTTTCAATGTGTCACCCATTACTAGTTCTCTTAATTCTTTCAGGGTACTATAACAAAATACCTTAAATTGGAAAGTTTATAAGCCACAGGAATTTATTGTTCAGTTTTAGAGCTTGGAATGTATAAAATGAAGGTTCTGGCAAAGTCAGTGTCTGAGGAAGGCTCACTTCCTTGGTCACAGATAGTACCTCTTACTTGTGCCCTAACTAGTGAAAGGCAAGTCAGCACTATGAGGTTCTAATAAGGGTACTAATCTCAACCCTGAAGGCTCCAGACTTATGACCTGATCATCACTCAAAGGTCCTACCTTCTAACACCATCACATTAGAGAACCATCGAGGGGAAACAGACATTCAGACCATAGCAATAACAACGTAAGAAGTTACGATTACTACTATTCGTCAGACAACTTAGGCCTCAGCATTGTGCAAACATTAATAACAGAGGTGAAATAAAGGAGTCCTTGTTAGAACCACACTGCAATAGTAACTGCTATAATCACGAAATGCTTACCAAGAGCCAGGCGCTATTCAGTCTTTTATATACTATGAAAAAGATTAACATTAAGGCCTGAGACTGCCACTCTTCAAAAAATCTTAATAGCTTGGTCCTGGGCTGGTATTGAGGAACTGAGATTTTTGGAGGGTTCCCACCATTCCTGATAAGAATGGATGGTATTAGCAGGGTATGGTGGCTCACACTTGCAATCCCAGCACTCCTTTTCCTGTGGAATCTGCAATCAGGGTGCATGCTACACAGAAGACATCTGCATCACCAGCTCCCAGTAAGAACTCTGGACAGTAAGTTTTTAATGAGCTTCCGTTATATGGGTCATCACAATTCATTGCTGAGGGAGTGAAGCACGTTCTATGTAACACCGCAAGAGTTGGAGCTTGTTTCTTCCTGGCTTTACCTCATTCCCTTGCTCTCTTTTTTTTTTAATTTTATTTATTTATTTATTTGTTTGCTTGTTGTGTTTTGTTTGTTTCTTTATTTATTTATTTTATGGCTGGCTCAGCCTGCCCTGGTGGTGGGGCTGGCGCAGCATGTGGTGCCGGGGATCGAACCGCAGTCCCTGCAGTTGCCTGAGCTTTCCAGAGCAGGCGCTTCAGACCACCGAACCATCTCGCCGGCCCCTCCCTTGCTCTTTGAGGATTGTGTTTTACATCTTTTTATTGTAATAAATGATAGCAACGAGCTCTGAGAGTTGTAACGAATAACGGAACCTGCAGTGACATGCATATATTAATAAAGACAGATACAGTTCCTATCCTTACTTTGATCGACACAATCTTTACTGTAATTTTTTTTTTTTTGTACCAAGAATAGAACTTAGGACCCTGTGCTTGCCAGGCAGGCACTTAAGACACTAGACACTAAACTATCTCCTTGGCCCTATCCTTACTTTTTAATTTTTTTCATTTATGTATTTCATACAGGGTCTCCCTAGGCAGCTTGGACTTGTAGTGATCTTCCTGTTTTCAGCCTCCCCCGTGCTGGGATTACAGGTGACACCACCATGCCTGGACTCATTTGCTGGCTCAGCATGTCCCACGGGCTTATCAAAGCAGGCACTTAGTCTGCTGAGCTAACTTGCTGGCCCTCTATCCTTATTTTATAGCTATGTAAAACTAAAGCATAGAAATATGAAGAAATTAATGTAAAGTCACACAATAATTATCCATGTCTGACCCTATAACCTGATTGAAGGTCCTAAAGCCTTTACTTCATTGCCTCTCAGAAAACTCCTGTTTTCAGAGGTAGACACCATCAGCTCTCCATCACTACTAATGCAGCATAACGGGCTATACCAAGGTGAGCAGGAGACAAAATACTACACCCAGTGAGGAGAGGGAAAGACTGGGAAGCTGTGAGAAAGGTCAGGGCAAAGAGTCTTCTTAGAAGTACAGGCGAGCTGAGTCTGGAAGGGTAAACAAGAGTATTTTTTTTGGTGGTGGTGGTGGGGTACCAGGGATCAAACTCGGAACCCTGCACTTGTCAGTCAGGCGCTTATGCTGCTGAGCTATATCCCCAGCCCAACAAGAGTATTTTAATGGAATACAGATGTGAAACAGGGAGACAGGAGATATTCCAGAAAGAATAACTGCATAGAAAAACATTTGTAGGCAGGAAGTAATGCGGTTCATTCCAGGGAACTCAGTACATTCAAACTGGCTCTAAGCAGATTACAAGGAAGTTAAGTGAGGGCCAGGGATATAGCTCAGCAGCATTAAGTGCTTGCCTGGCAAGTGCAAGGTCCTCAATTCAATCTCCAGTACCACAAAAGAAAGAAAGTTAAACGAAATGAGGCTGTACAGGTAAGGCATGAGAAGATCATAGCAGATTACCATCACACTAGAATGAACTTCTACAGTATCCTGAAAATGGTGAGGAAGCCACTGAGTTATTTTATTTTATTTTTTTGCGGGGTTTGAACTCGTGACTTTGCACTTGCCAGGCAGGTACTTGTGCCACAGAGCTATCACCCCGGCCCAAGCCACTGAGTTATTAGCACCAAGAAACAAGAACAGATCTGCTTTTAGAAATATCATTTTTGGGTGCTTTGGAGACAGGGAACTACTACATTTGTCCATAAGAGAAAGGCAGCCAGGGCAAAGGTGTAGAAGGCACTCACTAAAACCATATATACTTTATTTATTTATTTACAGTGCCAGGGATTGAACTCAGGACCCTGTGCTTGCCAGGCAGGTGCTTATTCTACTGAGCTATCTCCCCAGCCCTGCATGTATACTTTAAAAGTCTGTCAGCCAAAGCTTTTTTTAGACCACATGTAATGTAGAATCACAGACTATTAAACAGTGTCTGGGCTCAGACAGTCCTGGAGTTATTGGGACCTCTTCCACCATGTTGAAAATTATACTTTTTTAAAATGTGGTTTCAAAAGATATAAAACCATAGACTCTATATAGTTTGTTGGAGTCATTCTAATCCATCATGTAGATCACACTTGTATCTTTTAGATTTGGAGAAGTATCAGTTACATTATGACTCATCTTGGCTCTTTGGGAGGCTGAGGCAGGAGAGTCACAAGGCAGCCTGGGAAATTCAGCAAGACTATGAGTCAAAATAAAATATAAAATGATTGTGGAACGCCTTAGCACTTTTGATCAATTAGCCAGTAAGAAAGGAAAGAAGAGTTTAAGAAGCCGCCATTAGTTCTGCTTGGTGACTTGGGAGGATGAAGGTGCAACTAAGAGATGAAGTTACTGAATTCAGTGGTATTCATTTAGAATTTGAGATGCCATAGGGAAGGTATGTGCTTGGAAAAGCACATGAGGTTGGATATAAAGGTCTGGAGACAGGGAATAAGGATCAGATTTGCTTTCCCTTCTGCTGCACAATTCAACATGAAAATGATATCCTTGAGCCTGGTGATCAAAGGTTCACTTATATTTCCTGTTAAATATAGAAGTCAAGAGAACGTAGCTCTTGTCATCTTACTGCTCTACTTCAACAGCTAATAGCTTCTGCCATGTAATATGACCTGGGATTTAGGCAGTAAAAGAAAGGAGGAGAGGAGTCATCTGACCACGGAAACAACTCCTACGTCTATCACTGGGAAGAACCAGAAATGAACTAAGGCCTTTGCAAATGCTGGAATCCTACACAGCAGTAAAAATAAATGAACTGTAGTGTCGTACAACACAGGCGCTTTGTGGAAACATGTTGAGTTAAAAAGTAAGCCCAGGAAGACTAAAATTTACCATTTTTATCAAGTTCAAAAATAAGCTATATTAAATAGTAAATTGCTTACAAATGCAATGTATCTGGTAAGATGTTTTAAAACCTGAGGGAACAATGAACATGGAATGTAGGACAGTGGTTATCTGGAGGGGAAGAAATAATAAGTGGTTTCAGCAATAATGACAATGCTCTATTTTTTGAATGGTGTCAAACTTATTTTATGCTTTAAACTTCACATATGCATTGCAT
>PVKN010044790.1:0-10037 GCA_004027915.1 Capromys pilorides
CTTCTAGGACACTATTTTTCTGTTGCTATTCCTTGCATGTCATTGACACCCATGTTTTTTATTATTGCCACAGGTTACTGACCTGATCCTATAAGTAAGGAAGTGGTAAATGGCACAGTACCAAAATATAACACTGATGCTAGTTGCAGAGTCTGATTTAGGATAAGATCAAAGGATCATTTTGTGATTTCTAGATTGGTTAAGTTTAAGCTCTTGTTCACATTTTAATTACAATTGGGTGAGTCCTCACCTGTCAGGCTCAGTCAGAATATTCTTTTATTGCTTCTCTTTGTTCTCCTCAGGATAGAAGAACTCCAAGTTTTTCAATGAAAACTATCAAGGCAAGGAGAACTAGATGTTACTAAGATTGTTCTGTACCTTTAAAAGTTCACTCTGTGACCAAGAGCTGTCTAGTCTCCAGAATAGCATGGTAGCCTAAGATAATAGACTTATGTGAAGGAGCGTAGCTAACTGAATGAGGACTCATTCCTCAGCCCTCCTAAATGTAAGAGGGGCTTACTAGTCTTTACCATGGAGTAGACCTCATCACTGTAACTCCTGGTCCACGATAACTGGAAAGGTGCGCTTTCTCCAAAACCCAACAGAAGGCCGAGGCTTAGCGGCGAGGAACTGTGTCTGGTGGCTGAGGGGCAACTATCATGGACGAGAAACCATGGCAGTGAGATGAGGTACGAGTGAGCAACATTTTTCTTTAGCATTTCACCTCAAGATGGTAATATTTAGTATGAGTGGACAGCATGGTGTGAAAATATATTATGTATCATATTCCATTTTTATATAGTTACATACATATTACATATTATTTGCAATTTATATATGATACCATTTATATATGTTTATATGTCATATCTAATGTATATAAATGTGCATGTTTCCTTCCATTGGTTGAGCAAAGCATTTTGAAAGATAAAGGAGTATGAGCAAAAGCACCGTTGCTGTTCTTCTACCTGCAGTTAGCACGTTGACCAAAAACTACAGGCAGTACAGACTACAGATAATTGTCACGCACCCATTACCTTAAAGCTCTGTCTCTTCTGATTCTTAATTACAACTTGCAATGTGAATGTCTTGCCAGAAAGCCTATCAATTCCGTACTTAAGTATCAGTATTAATTACTTGTTTGAAGAAATGTGCGATTGTACAAATTGCTCAATGATGATTACAAAAGGCTCTGCATTTGCAAGCAAATGTGGGTGCAATTTGCCTGGTAAGCACCCCTTGCTACTTACAGAATCAGAAGGTGCAGCCTTTGAAACCAACAAGTAATTCACATGCCCATTCCAACTCTTGCTTCAGAAGTGCTCTCTGTTATGAGCGCCTCCACTGCCAGCAGCTGTAAAGCCATGAAGTCAGATACAGCCAGGTAAAGAGATTTCCAAGGTAAAGAATAAGACATGGAATATGGATAGCAACAGCGACTACCCACTAAGGTGGACTACCCACCCTGAGCTTCTTTGGAGAACTGTCTTGGTGTTAATCTCCTTCTGTATGGCCTGTGCTATCACTTACTTGACAGTTTCCCTAAGAGTAGCTCACTTAAAACCTTAGTGAAACTATCTCTCTTGACCTGGTTGAAGCCCTCAGTGGTGGCTGCATGTATTTGCTCCTTTATTTTTATTCCCTATATCCAGTGCATGTCTTGTCATTCTCTATTAAAGCAAAACTTGTATCTTTACCATTTCACAAGTCATTACATTTCTAATGACCATCCATCACCTTTCATTTCTCACTTCAAAGGTCGATGTTCAGCCATCAACTCACATGACTGATAAGCACAATTTGACATGGGTGAGTTCTTCTTCTCCTCTTCTAAACTTTCTTCATTTGGCTTCCAAAATCCCATGCCCTGATTTTATAGTCTCACTGCTCATTCCCTTTTAGTCTGCTGTGCCATATTTTCTTCTTTCCATAACTTCTTTGTGTCTAGTGTTCTCAGAACCCGGTGGTAGTCATGTTCTCCAAGCTCCTCCCTTTTGAGATCTCATCTTATGTCATCTTGTGCCTACCTATGCCCAAATCTATATTTCCTATAAATCGTAGATGCCAGCTGCATGCTTGACTTGTATCATGAGCCTCTCTGACACCTAACATACAAGTGAAACTTAACCTACCCCCAGCAAAATCCCCAACCAGTCCCACCTCTGCATAAACAACTGTATCTCACATCATGATAGATTGCTCCAGGTGATGGGCCAAGACCTTTGAACAGTTCTTTGATTTATCTTTTTTTCTCTAAATCATGCAACCTCCCCCCATCTGTCATTAAATCCTGTTGATTCTGATTTGCAAAAATACCTAGAATTTTCCCTTTTTGGTCAATCACCACACTAATTAGGATTCCTACTTCCTTGTGGTATCTGAATTACTGCCACATTCATATAACCCTTTAAAGGGGCCGGGAAGATAGCTCCGTGGCAAGCGCAAAGTCGTGAGTTCGATCCCCAGTCCTGCCAAAAAACAAAACAAACATGATCCTTTAAGATGGAAGTAAGCTTGTGTTACTCTTACTTTCAATCTTGCAGTGGCTCCTAAGTTAGAAAGTGAGTGGCCCACTTGGTTTCTCCTTGTCCCATCTATTCTCTTTCTTCTCGGTCATTTTCTTCCAGCCACTCTGACTGCCATGCTGCCTCTCTGTGTGCTAGACACTTGCACTGCAGGGCCTTTGCTCTTGCCGATACCTCCACTCAGACCATTTCTTTTCCCTAGATACCCACGAGTTGGCTTAACTGCCTTCATCACTCTGCTAAAAAGTTGTGTTGCTTTGTCACAAAGAGCCTCCTGACCGGGACATTATAAATCAGTCCTCCTGATTTGTCTTTCTGCACCTTCTTTATTTTTCTGTGGTACTTTTTAGCCTCTGATATATACTTAAACTTACATATTTGCTACATCCTCTCCAGGCAGATTATGGCTGCAATTCTGATACAAACTGCACTTGTGCAAAAGTCTGTGTGGATTTTTGTTGACTTGCGTGTCCTCGGCCATTGAACTACTGCCTGGACTGAGATATATGCTCAATAAATGTTTTTTGAATGAATTAATACAGCAATGAAGCAAGTCTTTGCTTTACCTGATCCAGTCATCTTTCCATGATACTGAACTTAATTGATCATTTTGCTTTTGTGATATTTAAGAGTAAAAACGAATTGTCTAAATATTTCAGTAATTTTTGCAACAGCTTGTATGAATGGTATATGATGTACAGAGTTATTGAATAATTGCATAATATTTATCAAATATTGAGAAACCCAAGATATAGATAGCTATAATTTGCCTCTAGCTATAAATTTTGTAAGACGTGCAGACTAAGTCTGCCCCTACAGTACCAATTCACTGCTTTCCAAACTGTCTGTGATGAAAGACCTTTTCTGTTATATTTCCAGTCCATCACAGAAAAATACGTTGTAAGGAAAATACAAGAAAATTAAAAATTTCAAAACTATAAACAATGCAAATGACCTACATTTATTTAGGGCTGTGGTTTTCAAATGGGTATAAACATTTTGGAATGCCTCCTCCCCATGTTCTTTGTATATAAGGTGAAGAGTAAGACGGGAGTGGTGGAAGAGCACAGGTCTTCAAGTCACAAGTCACAGCACTGTACTAGGCTACTGTGCCTCTTGGATATCTATCCAAAATGAGTTTGGTTGTGAAGGGGCTCACTCCGCAGCTCAGAGTCGTGGTGATCCTCTTGTTTTCAGCTTCCTCAACACTGAGATTATAGGTGTGCACCACTGTGCCCTGACTCAGTGACTTGCTCAGCCCATCCTGGGGTTAAGGACTGCATGGCATATGGTGCCAGGGAATTGAGTTGTAGTCCCTGTACTTGCCTAAGCTTGTCTAAACAGGCACTTTAGTCTGCTGAGCTATCTTGCCAGCCCTCTTTCTATGTTCTTAATGTGAAGCTTCAAACGCTATACGGGTGAGCATCCCAACCCTGCAATATCACTCCTTCCTCTCCTCACTAAGCAAACTTTGCTGCACACTCCTTAGCCTAGCATAGGTAGCAAGGTTGCTGAAAATAGAGGCTAGGGATCAAAGAAAGTTACATAAATTTATTCCGCAGTGTCTCTGTCACTTTCTCTTCCCTGGGGCAAACCAGCCAATTCTCATAAATTGAAGGTGGGAGAACTTTGTTTGGTCTTATGCTTTTAGAGGAGTAGGTCTATAATGGCATGGCTCTGAGGCAGAAAACAGGCATTAGAAGGTTCTGGAGGAAGAAAGCACTCAGGTAATGACAGCGTGGATGTAGAGAAAAGAGGAGGAGTTGGGGAGGAAGACAGTCTTCCTCCAGGTCCCCCATCCCTGGGATTTGCCTCTTCTGCCCACACTGTGTTTCATCAAAACACATTCAACTGTGAATGAGTCATGTCCTGGTGACTACGTTCTCCCCTGTGATTCAGTCACCTTCCACACAACCCGTCTCTGGACACATGACACTTTGGGGGCACATTCTAGATCTAACTCACAAGACCAGGGGAACAGATAAGGCATAGATGTGTGCCTTCCAAATTGGCAGCCGAATGAGAGGACAGTTGTACAAGTGAGCTCACTGACGGAAGGGGCACTGGAAGGACAGGGCGCTTTCCTCCATCTTGTTGGTTTCTTCCATGATGAAGCTCAACCAATTGCCAGCAGAAGCAGCAGCAGTTTTTCTGTTAGACTTGTAAGCAGGAAAAAGCACATCTGAGCATGCGTGTGTCCAGCGGTCGGCCAGGAAATGGCTCTGCAATCTGTGTTTAATCAAATTCATGGAGTTTTCACAGCATTACAAGCAGTTCATTACTGTCATTTTCCCTGTAGATGATTTTATTCCACAGCACTACTTACCCGCTTAACATCGCTTGGCAATGGCTAGTGCCAGCCAGTGCCTCCACGGTGCCAAAAGTAATAACTTCTGGTGCAGAGCATGAACATTATGTTATTATATTTAATCTTTCCTCTGTGTGTTCTCATTCAGCATAACCACCCTTCTGGATTAGGGAGAATTAGACAACAAATAATATTGCTTCTGTACTGCTTTCTCCTCCCAGTGTCTGTGCTGCTTTGCCAAACATCAGCCACTGTTTGGACCCAAGGCAAACCATTCGCTATTGTGACGACACTGGTCCTTACTCAGAGCCTTGATGAACTGGATTATTTGCAGTGCACAAGCAGCACAGTGTCTGTGGCTAAGGCTCACGCCAATGAGTTTGTGAGGTTTTCAGCATGAAACACAATCTCGAGCGTGGATTCTGCAAGGTATAATGTTCATTCTCTCCAGAACTGTAGGGTCTCCATTTTTCATTCCTAACTTTTTGTGTGGAAGGAAGCAAGGGAAGGGTGATATGTACATTCTGAGCATAACACCCTGGTGATTTCATCACAAAATCAG
Source organism: Capromys pilorides (assembly GCA_004027915.1). Lineage (NCBI taxonomy): Eukaryota > Metazoa > Chordata > Mammalia > Rodentia > Capromyidae > Capromys > Capromys pilorides. Next base: position 5,396 of record PVKN010044790.1, read on the forward strand.
GGGCAGAGGAGCTGTGACTGGTGACATCATAAACTTCTCAAGTTATCAGAGGGAAAAAAAATCGAAGTTTATATGTGGTAAGCAATAGCTCATTGGTTGATGTAGGACTTTTAATTTCCAATTTGTAATGCAAGTGGTGTGTGGTATTTTTGTTCCTGAAATTTTTAGTCTCAAGGGCAGCCTAGAGTCTGAAAAGTGACCTCCCCTCCATTCATTTAATGTTCTGTGAACTCATATTGTGTTAGTTATGTTTCTTGTTGGTGAGACAAAATACCTGACACCCAAAGTTAAAGTGGGAAAGGGTTACTTAGTCCGCAATATGTAAAGGTTTCAGTCTTTAACCCCTGGCTCTGAGGCAGGGTGGCACATGGCAGAGGGGCAGCAGTTCATGGCATCAGAAGACAACAAACACAAGAGAGGGCAGGCAGCTTTCTGCCCCTTAGGTTATGGACAAGGTGGATATAGCACTTACATCCTTAATCCCCGTATGAAATCAGTCTCACACTCTACATTCAGCCACCTCCAACAAAACCTGCCTAAACATGTGTGCGGCTTCTGGGGGTCATCTAGACACAGCTATACATCCTACTGATCATGTGGCCCTTATATTTTTCTTCTTAGCATTTCAGAATAATTAGCATTATGTTTTTCTAATTTGTAGCTTTCTTTTGGCCTGAAGCATGTGTTAAGATGGTCTCCACTGGTCACTGCTCTGCTTGGGACCTTGCCCAGGACCTCCATTGGGCAAGTGCCACCCACGCAGTATGACATAATCTGAGCAACAGCCCGATATCCCTCCACATCTCCTGGTTATGCCTTTGTTTCCAATGTGATAATGATTATTTTGATTCTGACACATAGCACTGAGTTTGAAAACCTCATCTAGTCAAAGACAGTGGGTGAAAATTTTAACCAATTGCAATCAACGAGCAAAGTGTTGTGAGTCAGCCACCTCGTTTGCTACTCCAATTTTCTCTCTGTGACTCCTGGTGACTCTGTCTTCAAAGCTACCATCCAGATCTGGGCTAATTGAAATCAGGATCCTCCTCAGGAGACCAAGCTCTAGGATGAACTTTCCTGATGCAGATGCTCCCAGGGTTTGTCCTGCACGCCATGCAGCACCAGAATGCTGGGGCCCCACCAGCTTACCACAGACATGCCTGGACATCACCAGGCAGTGGCCCCTCCTTCTGCTGGCGGGCCTGGCCCTAGCTCCTCAGAAGAGCACAGCTGCATGGACCACAGCCCCAGTGCCTGCAAAGAAGGGCATTTTTGCCTCCACTGACCCTCAGCGGAGCTGCCAGACTCTCAGTGCAACCAACCTCACACTGGCCAAGCCTCTCCTGTTTTCATCCAGCTTTAAAATTTTACTACTTTTATTTCAAAACAAACAGCGTGAGAGAGAAGCTTCCAAAGGCCACATTTCATCTTTTGTGGATCACCACAGTGAAGTGTTACAGGTGCACCATTTCCAATCTGACCTCGGCTTGCAGGAAAAATTTTGTCTGTATTTTGCAAGGCATGGATTCCATGTTGCAATGGTGTTCGGTGTAAAACATTAAAAAAGAAAAAGAAATTATAAATTTTATTGTTTAGTGTGTATATATGTACAGTGATATATGCATATGTATATATATGCATATATATATTTATATGTATATATCATATTTTAGGGCAGGGTTTACAGGGTGTTGAGGATCTCACTACTAGATTGGACTCATAGTGATCCACCTGTTTACAGCCTACCAAGAGCTGGGATTACAGGCACGTGCCACCATGCCCAGTCTCAATTGCCATCTCAGCATGCCCCTGGGGGCAGGGCTGGCACACCAAGCCTATGAATTTAACCATCGGCCCCTGTGCCTGCTTGCTGGCACTTTAATCTGCTGAGTTTATATATTTTTATTTTTTTTCAAAAACACGATAGTAGTACATCCCAATAATCGATACATATATTTTGAAATAAAATTTAAGATTATTTTTTCTAAGACGAGTTCAATGGGAAAATAGGAATTATTCATTGGTCAGCCAAGATGTCAACAAAACACAGTAAACAAATGAACAGGCAATAAGTTGGGTGGAAAAAAAGATGATCATGCTCATAGCTGAGCATGGTGGCTCATGCCTATAGTCACAGCACTTAGCAAACTGAGGCAGGGGAGGTCCATGTGAATTCTGGGTCAACCTTGGCTATATAGTGAGTTAAAGACCAGATTGAGCTACATAGTGAGGCTTTGTTACAAAAAGGATAACCATGTTTTATTGTGGTTTCATTTCTTAAAGTTGGTGGCAGGTTCATGTGCCTCAACAATCTCCATATTGGAAGTAAAACATCACACTGTCATTAATGTTTTGGCTAACAAAATACCCCCATCTCTTTTCCTTAAAGAATATCAGATAGCCCTAGTCTTTTTCAGAATATAGTTTGATATCTATACTTTCTACTTCTCACTCAGTATCCACTAGGAGTTATTAAAAGTATGGTGAATGCTTATATAAAGAAATATATTGCATTAAAAGGCATGCTGTCATTAGGCTCCCCAAATGCTCCACCTTGTTTTGGATATGTCCTGCCATCTTGTCAGTTTCTGAGGTGGCCTTGAACATTGTCTTTGGTGTTCTTAGGAGCCATGATTAAGCATAAGGTAAATGCTGTCACCAGCTGCCATCCAGTGGAAAGGCGGCTCACAGAAGCATTAGGACATGTCTTCAGCCACTTTGTTCATGGCACCTGGCACCTTGAGGCTCCTGGTTCTTCCCTATGATCAAAACGACCATGAAAGTTCAATGTTTTGAATTGATTCAGGGCTCCAAGGCACCCAGGACATCATAACTAAAGACATGAAAGAGGACTTCACGACCTGCTTCAGGAAGTGGAAAGAAGGATGGGGTCAGTGTGGTTGAAGGGAATACAAGTCTTCTGAGAGGGATTCATGGCAATGTATCTTTTACTGTAATACTTTTTTAAAAAGTTGAAACATACCATATTTTCTCTCACACATTCCATATGATCTTTCTCTTAACTTTTCCTATAATAACTATGGTTCTACAGGAGATTAGGACCAGCTTTGCCTGACAGTCTTCAGGGAGCAGCAGCATGACAGCTGTGACATCAAGAGGCTCTGTCCTCTGTGTGAGCTAGGTAGGTGCATGTTAAGATGTTGGGTCCGAAGCAGAAAGGGTCCAGATCTCTGAGGTGACACCTGAAGATGACAACTTGGGAGAGCACAACTAGGGCAGGCACAATTTGCATAATTAAGAAATAAATTCCTGTGGTTAAGCTGCTGAGATGTTGCAGAACCATACTGGCTGCTAAATCCACAATGAGGCCTCTGAACCGCTGTTTTATTTTCTGTGGCCTGTTAGGTCCACAGCAAATGGTAGTCATGATTGTCACCCCAACTGCTTCATGGTCATTGTTTATGTCCACATTTTTCCTACTCCTTACTACTTAATGACCATCCAGAAAAAGAAAGTGGGAAAAAAATCTGTACTTATCTGTGTTTCTCTTATGGTTTGTGTATAGGTGTCCCCCCAAAGCCTCATGCAGTCATGGGGGGTTTCTGGAATTTGTGATCGATTATTGTGGAAATGGGTGCTGCCCCTCCCCTGGGGCAGGTGATTTTCATTTCAGTGGAAGGTAGGAAGAGAAGTTAGCTGCTTGAGCTGCTGCTAGCTCTCTCCTTGAGCTCTTGCTCTTTCCCACTGCCATGGAAGGCTGCCCTCTGCCATGTGCCACTCTGCCTTGGAGCCAGCTGAATATGGACTGAAACTTCCAGCAACTGTGAGCTAAATAAACCTTTCCTTCCTTCATTTTGAGTATGGGTATTTATCCCAGCAGTGCGAGAAGAGTAACTAAGACAGTTTCTTACTGAAAGCTTTCCTATAAGTGGTGTATAGACAGAGAATGTATAAAAACTGGAGCCCACTCATGTTTCTTTATCTGAAGGAACACTGTTTGTCTCAGAGAAGATGTTTCCACTCAGTTTATTAGTCTGGAAAAAAACATAAATTCTCTTCACCTTCAAGGGAAGGCTTCAGTCCTAAAGAGGACTCTTGAAGAAAGCCATTTCTACAGGAATCTTAAGAATGTTCTTACAACATCCACAACATTCATTACACTCACTGGTTGGCAAGACAACCTCCTGAGCTCATGAAAATTTACATGATTTGTCCTCTTTAATCATATGGTCAAAAACAGTAGCACTCAAGTCCCGTCCACCTCCCCAGCCCATTGGCACATGTGATGAATGGTAATCACTCATTGGAGTGACAGATTTGCAAGTTCAATCCCATGGTTAGGCACCACTGCCAGCAGTAAGTTGACCAGTTTTCCATTACTCTTCTGACCAAGACAGCTAATTAGAATGCAAATGAGTCAGTAGAGTATTCAACACATAACCTTGAAGGTGTCCTGTTTGCTTACAGGGAGACTTTGTAAATTCAGCTACTTTAATATCATTCATGAAAAGTTACTTGTTACTTGTACAAGAGTTGTACCATTACAGAAAGAGGTTGATACTGGGGCTGCTGCTGACATTTATGGAGTGCTTCCTCTGCAGAACAATAATGAGGCAGACAGATGAGAGAGAGAGAGAGAGAGAGAGAGAGAGAGAGAGAGAGAGAGAGATTGAGAGAGTGA